>JAIUZE010000775.1:0-63883 GCA_022085475.1 Heliosperma pusillum | reverse complement strand
TAACACTAACCATTATCAAAAACCCCCAATTAACACTAACCATATACTAACACTAACACTAACATACACTAACAATTACATATACTAACATAATTGCAAATAATTAAAAAACCCCCAATTCAACCAAATCTTAACCCTAACTTAAACAACTCTAAATTATATTCAAATAACATCAAATAATCAAATCTTAACATAAAATTAAGGGTAAAAACAAACATAAACACAATTAAAACAACTATAAACACAAAAATTAAGAGAAAATCATACCTTTAGTAAATAACTAGAAGAGAGAAGGGGGTTGTTGAGAAAGGAGGGAATGGCGGCGTCGGCGGTGGTCGGACGGCAGGTGAGCGGCGGTGGTCGGCGGTGGGAAGGAGGTGGTCGTCGGGTATAGGCGTGTCGTCTTTGGGGTCGTCGGGTTAGAGTGAGAATGGGTAAGTGAGAATAGAATGAGGGATGGTCGGATTTGTTTTTTACGTATCAGTGTTCTTACCGACCGATTGGCAAGTCGGTCGGTAATTTCGGCCAATCGGTCGGTAATTTTCACCTTCACCGACCGTTTTCTCCTTTTACCGACCGATGGTAGTTCGGTCGGTATTTTTACCGACCGATATTTACTTTACCGACCGTTGTCGGTCGCTATATCTATTTACCGACCGTTTTGAATAGCGGTCGGAATGTGCGGTCGGAGCAAGGGCTGATTCTTGTAGTGGAATATTTATTACCAATAGTTCTTCCGATTAAGGAGGAAGGAAACATTAGAATATTCCATCCCGTCTTCGCAAGTAACGCCTTGTTAAAACCTGCAGAGTTCCGAATACCAATACCACCCAAACCTTTTGGTTGATTCAGGAACAACTTACTACACCAACTGATACCTTGTGATTTCTTCATTCCTTTCCACCAAAACTGTGACAATAAAGAATCAATCCTATTTGTCACACTTACCGGTAATTTAAACACCGATAGAATGAACGTAGAAAGAGAGGAAAGAATAGAGGAAATCAAAGTAAGTCTACCAGCTTGTGATAATAGAATTCCATTCCAAGAGGAAATCCTTTTAGAAATATTATCCAGAACAAATCTAAAAATTTCCTTCTTAGGTTTGTTCCGGTCAATGCCAATATCAGTAGGAGCACCCAAATACTTACCCATCGTCGAAGAGCCACCAACCTGAAAAATTTTATAACAATCCCTTGCAAAAGATATCCTAGCATTAGGACTAACCAGGATTGCAGATTTTTCCTTGTTAATTCTTTGCCCAGATGCTTTACAGTAATGATCAATAGTTTCTTTCAAAGATTTACATGATTTCGACTCACCCTCAATAAAAAATATAGAATCATCCGCAAATAAGAGATGAGAAATCGGTTGCGCATGTCTTGAAATTTTGATACCTTTATAAATACCATTTTCCTCATTTAAGATGATATTCTGAGATAACATCTCCGTACAGAGGACAAAAATATACGGAGATAAAGGATCTCCTTGTCTTAACCCACCTTTTGGGCAAATCCTCTTAGAAGGAATACCATTAATCAGAAGTTCATAAGAAACAGAAGTGATGCACTTCATAACAAGATTAATAAACTTCATTGGAAATCCGAGCTTGAGGAGGGATCCTCGAATGAAATTCCAGTTCATTCTGTCATAAGCCTTACTCATATCTGCCTTGAAAGCCATCCTTTGGGATCTTCTTTTCTTGGAGCATGAAATTGTGTTGAATAACTCATTAGCAATCAATATATTATCCGAGATATTTCTCCCAGGAACAAAAGCATTTTGGAATTCCCCTACTAATTTTCCCATGAGTTTGCTTAATCTATTAGTAATACACTTGGTGATAATCTTCATAATATTATTGCAGAGGCTGATTGGTCTGAAATGATCCACCGACTCCGGAGCAGAAATTTTAGGAATCAAAGTAATAAAAGTCCTATTAATCTCCTTTAAGATATAATCTCCATTTAACACCCTAAGCACAGCAGAAATAACATCCGATTTAATGAAATGCCAGCATTGTTGATAAAAAAATACCCGGAATACCATCAGGTCCAGGAGATTTCAATGGACTAAGTTGGAAAACAGCCTTCCGAACCTCTTTAGCCGAGAATGGTTTGTTAAGGTGATCCACATCCTCCTGATTCAATCGTGGAGTTATCCTTTTAAAGATATGATAATCCATATTCAAATAAGATTCAAATGATACGTTTGCGGAATTAGCCTGAAAAAGGTTCGCATAATGAGAATAAAAGGACTCTCTTATTAATTCCTCGTTGAATGTCCATTGTCCATTATCTATAGTAATTCCTTTAATAAAGTTATTTCCAGCTCTTCCTTTGACACAATTGAAGAAGTATTTTGAACAAGTATCTCCTTCAGATATCCACTTAATTTTCGCTCTTTGTTTCCAATATAAAGCCATAGACTTCGCAAACTCCGTAGTCTTTGAGTCAATCAATAAAAATTCATGAATATCCCCATTCTTAATTCCCAACTCCATACTTTTTTCCAGATCATGGTCAAAATCTGTCCATTTACCATGCCATTCTTTCTTCTTAGATAAGGACCACTTTTTGAAACTAGATCGAGCTCTTGATAACTTTCTTACCAATCTATAAGCAGGAGATCCGTAAATCGGCAATTTCCATTCAGATTGGATAGAGATCAAACATTCCTCAAACTTAAAGTTCCAGGCTTCTAACTTATATGGACGTCCCTTTTTAAGTGCAACCAGATTCGAGTAAAAAATGATAGGGGCATGATCAGAAATCTGAATAGGTAAATGAATTATACCTGCATTCGGGAACAGATTATTCCAATCCCACGAGCCAAGAGCCTTATCTAGCCTCTCAAAAATTAAGTTCCCAGAGTTTCTTTTATTACACCAAGTAAACTTTGGTCCCTTGAACTGAATATCCATAAGATTATGCGAGGATTTCCAAGTTCGAAATAAATCCAGACCTCGGATAGGGCCTCTAGAACCTCCAATCTTATCTTCATAATATTCAACTTGGTTGAAATCTCCTAATATAAGAAAGGGTTTAGAAAATGACTCCAACCATATACTCAGATTGTTCCACACAATCTCCCTTTTGTGTACTTTAGACTCCCCATAAATAAGACACAAATACCATAATACTTCGTTACATTGCATTACTTCAACAATAATAAAATTAGCACATACAACTAGTAAACGAAATGACTCCTTACATCTAAAACCAAACCATAAACCTCCTCTAGACCCCTCCGCATCTACTCCATAACTAAAAGGAATATTACTTCTAAAAATAGAATCAACCGAACTCTTTTGACACTTAGTTTCACTTAGAAAAATAAAATCATAATAACTCGATCCTAAAATCGCTCTTATCTTTGGAATTGTAGGGGCGAGCGGATTATTTAGACCTCTACAATTCCAGCTAAGACCCTTCATTTTTTCCGAGGGAATTGAGAAAGGTCAATTCCCGCAACACCCTCCATCTCAGAACCTTCAGAACTTGAAATAACCATATCTGAATCATCCACTTGAATATGAAAACCCCTTGCATAAGGTGGTAAACAGATAGCAACCCTCTTGGAACCAGAAGAAGCACAATCGAGCTCTTCCTGAAAATTGTACATTACATTTGCATCAACTTGACCTGGATCCGAGAACGCCTTTCTTTTGCTTCCATTTCTATTCAGCAGAGCTTCAGAAGAATCTAACCCTGCATCATCCTTCATACCTCTTAAATAATATAATTTCCTGATAGATTTTCCTTTTCCAAACCCACCAGATGACCCAATATTGCCAGCATTCAGTCCCCCTCCAGATTCATTAAGGTTTTTATTATAAACAGATTTCCCCATCCCAGTACCTGCAGATTCAACTTTGATTTGTGAAGAATCCTGCATACATAGTTGAGAAGCAGAGTCCTGAATAGCAGAAAAGGAAGAGTCACCCAATTCCTTTGCTAGCCTGTTACCTGCAATAATGTCCACATTTACCCTTGGTGGAGCATCACTTGCAGACATTAAACTCAAAGAATCCGACCCTCCACCATTTCCTTCAGGTTCAAATAATAGAGCATTGAGGTCCTCAACAGCATCCCTAAAGGAAGAATTTTTTGAGGTGCTGTAATCTTCAGAAGATGAATGATTTGAGCAAGAGTTCATCTCCTCAGAGTTGGAGATAATAGGAGAATTCACTTCAGCAGACCCAAGATTAGCTTGGAAATTAGGATCAGTCACATCTTCATTTAAAGGATAGAGTGGGTGCAAGTGATTCATATCATCAGGGTTTGCTACAGGTTCATGATAGACAAAAGGCAATTCCACTGGTGCCTCCACAATATGCCCATAGCCCCTCCCTTCATTATCCAGCTCAGTGATAAAGTCTCTTGATTCAACCCTAGCAGAAATAGACCCCAAAATGAAAGCATTCTGATCCAGATCATACTCTTGTTCACCATGACCCTCAAAACCTACATGAGAATCCCCCAGGGCCCAGTCATCATTATTATACACAGGAAAAGCAAAAGTATCAGACTGAGAGTCCCCCTCTATATCCACCACCTGATCAATATTATTTTCATAAGTAACCTGATTATTTCTTCCATTAACTGGAGTAGAAGGATAAGCACGCTCCTGCACTTCATTAGAAAGTCCTCCACCAGTAAAAGCAAGACCCTCCATCCCATTAACCGACCTAATTTCAAATATCCCATTTTCATTTTCATGAGAAGCCACTCCATGTATATCTCCATTATTAGAAAGACCATGCCCATTCCCATTAGCTATATTATTATTCTCCTCCTCCATATACTGAGATCCATGAAGATGAGAATCCCCATTTCCCAGAGCATCCCCATCCTCATTTCTGAATTGATTTCCAACATCTTCAGGAAAGCCATTATCCATTCTGTCATCAGAATTTCCAGATTGATCATTTTCATTTGTGAATCCTTCATTTGCATCCCTCATAATATGGTCATCATTCTCAGAATCATAGATTACTGGACTGGTAAATGGAAGCGCATTAATAGCAAATTCCATACCTGGGTAAATACGTCCTCCATCCACCAAACCCAGGTCAAAATCAATAACTCTTTCCATGTAAAAATCAGCAGTAACATATGAGCCAGAGTTTCTACCCAGTCTAATCTTAGAAGTAGCATACCTAGTAGTTGAAGGGAGCGCCCTTAAATCCAAGTTGAACATGTAATTGTTATAAGGGGAGCTAAGTAGTAGTAAAAAACTCTTTCAGTCTCGATCAATTATTGTTCTTTTATTTTGGTACAAAGATCAAGGAAAAAGTAGAGGACCATTTTTGGTTCTACTTAATGGATGTCAAGCGGATAATAGTCTCATTGTGATTAAATTACTCATAAAAAAGAAATATATATGACAACAATTGATGAGGACAGAGGGAGGAGATGTTATTGATTTTTGCTATTAAAAAATCACTAAAAATGCGGTCTAAGCAAATATACTAAACTATGAAAAAGAAGTTTTGCAACACTAAAATTTCATTTCGGGCTACGCCCTTTGTAGAATCATGACTCATATGAGCTCTATTAAAGTAAGCTAGAAATGAAATATGTAGACGCCAATAAAAGAAAGATAAGGCTATAACTATTAAAAATACTCTTCTCAGTCTTAAAACGTTGTCACATCAGATTTCTACTAATTTTAAACTTTATATATTATCTCTCAAATCCACATCAGTCTCTAATTTTCCTCCTCACTTAAGAAAATGTGAGGTTTAAAAAAAAATAAGAACACAAATTATATAGCATATGGGATTTATTTATTAGATGAGTTCTAATGAAAATGTGTCACAACTCTTGTAGTCTGTAGAGTCTTTCAAGACTCAACTTAAAACTTTGTCAAGAATATGATTATTGAAATTTTTGCTTAAATGAGGTTAAAATCCAAATTATTTGACGAAATAAGGCCGGCTTTAAACTATTCACTAAAAATTGGTCCACGCTATTATTTTTTGCATTTTCATTTTTCAAAAAAGATATTAACACTAGCTAGTCGTTGTCCTTGACAGCGAGAAGGTATGGGACGAAGAGGACAGAACACGGGCAAAATGGTTGTAAGTCATATTTTTTACCTTGTCGTTGTCTGAATTGAGACATCTAAATTCATGTAGGATGAGACGTTTTTATGTGTGTAATCGATTGAGAACAAGAGAAAAATGATTAATTGAGTGAGTACGTTTTTAAGCGTGTGTGTTTTAAAAAAAAGGGTTACCATGTAATTTTTTTGAGAATTTCCCATGGCTTTATCGTTTTTAAGCGGAAGCATTTCCCATGGCTTTATCATATATCGTGCTTCCCCTCCTAGCCTTTATGCTTACTCTGATTCGGATTGGGTTGAGAATTAAGATGACTTTACATCGAATGGTGCTTATGTCGTCTACCTTGGTCGAGCACCCATTTCTTAAAGCAGCGTACCGTTGCGAGGTCTTCCGGTGAGGCTGATTACCGCTCCATTGCTAATGCTTTCGTTGAAATAACTTGGATCGGTAGCCTTCTCTCTGAGCTTTGTGTTACGCTACCCACTACCCTGGCCATCTAGTGTGACAATCTTGGCGCGACAACCCTAAGCGCCAATCCCGTCTTTCACTCCATAATGAAACATCTTTCCCTTGGTTATCACTTCATCCGCGAGAAGGCCCAATCGGGTTTTCTTCGTGTTGTTCCCCTTGCCAATGATGACCAACTTGCTGACACTCTCACCAAACATCTTCCACGTCCGCGCTTTATTTGTCATGCTTATGTACAAGATTGGACTCTCTTCTAGGCCGTCCACCTTGCGGGGGGATGTTGAGAATAATCATATCTTTACTATTCTAATATACCTTTTCTTCCTATTTTAGTTAGCTTGTAATTAGGAAGAATATCCCTAGTACTCGCTCACCTAGTCTAGGTGGTTTCCTCTTAACCATTTGTTTAAATCTATATAATGGAACTATTGTAATTAATATACAATAAACGTAATTTCTACCCACTTATTTAGGTTAAAATGTGTTGTAACGGAGGTAGGGGTGGGCATCGGTCCAAAACCGGACCGGACCGGACCGGAACCGGTTTGGACCGGAACCGGAATTGATAAAAAATCGGGACCGGGACCGGACCGGATTACAACAATTCCGGTCCGGGACCGGACCGGAAAAATTCCGGTCCAAGACCGGACCGGACCGGTTGGACCGGAATTTAGACTATATGCCCACTTTTTTCTAATTCCGGTCCAAAAATTCCGGTTCAATGGACCGGATCGGACCAGTTAGACCGGAATAAAATGAAATTTATAGAAAAAAATCAAATTATAATAATTCCGGTCTTTCCGGTCCAATCCGGTCCGGACCGGAAAATACCGGTTCGAGACCGGACCGGACCGGAAACCGGAATCTTAAAAAATGATGGACCGGAGACCGGACCAGAATTTTTTTTTCCGGTTCCGGTCCAGTCGATTCCGGTCCGGACCGGTCCATTTTTCCGGTTCGGACCGGATTTTGCCCACCCCTAAACGGAGGCGTCCCGTTACCCGACAGTTAGTTGATTAGGGTGATAAGAACAAAATATAGCGAATAATAAATAAAGATGACACACAGATATACGTGGTTTACCAGTAAAATAACTGGCCACGTCCACCCGAAAGGAGAGCAAATTTTACTATTATGGAGATAATTGTACAAAAGTAGACTAATACACACGCGCTACTAAGAGCCAGAAGTGTACCCAATTCTACCAACAAATATAGTAATCTCAAAGAGACTACCCATACGAGATAAAGGACAAACGATCTTGAGGCTAGCAAGATCCAAACAAATTCCTTCTATCTCCAAATTCAGAAGAACTCCAATCTACTTGAGCCCGGAACAAACTGAAGCTTCATCCCAAAGGGAAACTCACAAATCGACTCTCATAAGATTATGCTCACCAATATTATCTTCACCTCCATCTTCTTTTTTTAATTATTCTAGACTAATACAAGGGTCTTTATATAGATTTATTCCACCCTTAATAAGAGACCTAGACTAATTAGGATACAAAGACAATTAGGAAATTATTATTAAACCAACATTAATAG
The DNA here is from genome assembly GCA_022085475.1 of Heliosperma pusillum. Classification (NCBI taxonomy): domain Eukaryota; kingdom Viridiplantae; phylum Streptophyta; class Magnoliopsida; order Caryophyllales; family Caryophyllaceae; genus Heliosperma; species Heliosperma pusillum. Next base: position 55,798 of record JAIUZE010000775.1, on the reverse strand, counting down.
GAAACAAAAACAATTAAGAAATTAATAAATAATTTCCTAAACAAAGACAATTACCAAATTTCCTATTTTCTTCTTGTCTTAACTTAATCCGTCTTTGACACAAATTCAAGGCACAAACTCACAACAATCTCCACCTTGACTTGAATTACCCAAAAACGAACCAAACCGAAAAGAACTAGAATCAGCTTCAACAGGATCGATTCTCAAGTCACTACCTGCCCCAGTAGTCTTCACTCTGACTTGAACACAACCCACAAAAAATGGACAAACGAACCAAGTGTGCAACAAACGTGACCAATTATACAAAGTACCAAATGTAGCAATCTGCGACTACCAAACGTACTAAGTCTTCAACATATCATCATACCAACAATTATGGCCAAACGTAGCACACTCTTAAGAGAATAACAGCTACCAAATGTCAACACAAATATATGAGATACCAATGTCACTAATGATGGAATGGTGTACCAAAACAACACACACAAGATTCCAGAACAAAATCTCCTCCAAAACAGAATCATGGCCAAATGTACCGTCGTACCAAACTGCCCAAAAGGACATCAATGCCACGAACAAAACAGATGTTTCACTTGAGTATACTAGGTGTCATGACCACCACAAACATGCCTACACCATGGCAACAAAACTCAAGTCGAAACCAAAACAACATTCTAAGCGAGCACAAATTACCTCCATCAAAGGTACAAATAGTTAGACTAACAAGTCCAACCTAAACGCTCCAAAGAACAAACTCCCGTCGAAGTTTCAGATGACCCCTTTCGAGATCCAAACAGTTCTTTTTCAAGAACCCAGCGGAGCTTGACTCGGACAGTCTCATTTAACAAACGACTTCCAAACCATTCGACCACTATACAAGTCACTCACAAGTAGACTTATATCTGCCATGTTCCAGCAAATGAGCTCTCACACTAGAACACCATAGACTCCACCTTGAGTCTATAACCATCCAATATACCCTGTACTGAGTCTGCCATCCAATAAGCCCTGGATTAGGCTTGCGTCCATTTAAGCCCTGGACTGGGTCGTTCAAGGCTCCACCTCAAGCACAAATTTCCCCACTAAAGAGAAAAAACAAATGTTGGTAGCTTGTCTTGAAGGATCCATTAGCTTGACTAGTGTAGGAGCAAACTCCACCTTAGTGCCAACACTATCTTCCTTACACAAACTTACCAAACCCAAAAGCATGTCAACTTTCAAAATATTCGCTCCCAACATCTTTTCACCCATAATTCAACAAACCCAAATTAACGCCCTAAAACACAATGCGGAAGCAGAAGAGACCCAAGTTTGAACCTTGGGCTCTGATACCAATTGTTGTAACGGAGGCGTCCCGTTACCCGACAGTTAGTTGATTAGGGTGATAAGAACAAAATATAGCGAATAATAAATAAAGATGACATACAGATATACGTGGTTTACCAGTAAAATAACTGGCTACGTCCACCCGAAAGGAGAGCAAATTTTACTATTGTGGAGATAATAGTACAAAAGTAGACTAATACACACGCGCTACTAAGAGCCAAAAGTGTACCCAATTCTACCAACAAATATAGTAATCTCAAAGAGACTACCCAGACGAGATAAAGGACAAACGATCTTGAGGCTACCAAGATCCGAACAAATTCCTTCTATCTCCAAATTCAGAAGAACTCCAATATACTTGAGCCCGGAACAAACTGAAGCTTCATCCCAAAGGAAAACTCACAAATCGACTCTCATAAGATTGTGCTCACCAATATTATCTTCACCTCCTTCTTTTTTTTTAATTATTTTAGACTAATACAAGGGTCTTTATATAGATTTATTCCACCCTTAATAAGAGACTTAGACTAATTAGAATACAGAGACATTAGGAAATTATTATTAAACCAACATTAATAAGAAACAAAAACAATTAGGAAATTAATTAATAATTTCCCAAACAAAGACAATTACCAAATTTCCTATTTTCTTTTTGTCTTAACTTAATCCGTCTTTGACACAAATTCAAGGCACAAATTCACAACAAAATGGAAATAAAGAAACCCAAATTCTCATTTGTGACTTGCGTATCACGACGGGTCAAATACCATTCATTTGATTAGATAAGTCAAAAGTAAAGTATCTAGAAAGTAGCATTTTCTTTTGTTTTATCTACTCAAATGGGTAATACTTAACCCATCACACTCTTGTGACGAATATACCCGTTATAAGAGAGACTAGCTCAAAAACAAAAGTTGCAAAACTCTTCACCAATTAATGCTCAAATTACAAGAGTCATGAATTTATGTTCGATAGTATAAGTGATAAAATAAAGGAGGCCCCATGAAACTAGTACGTGCACATTATAACCTGAAGAAAATACTGTAGAATGAAATGACACTTCGATGTCAGTGTTCTTGTACCTCTTTCAAATTTGACTACTTTCATCTTTTCTCCCTTCTCATTCACACTTCTACTTCCACCATACGTGCATCTTTTCAGATTGTCAGGGGTATTTAAGTTAACCGTAGAGGGTAAATATAGATAATGGTGAAATTTAGGAGTCAAAATTCTCTCCCATTTCGTAAAAAGAAATGTAGATATCATTTATAAAGTTAACAGATCGTAAAGGGGAATATGTTATAAAATACTCCGTAGTTTATAAGAGGAAATGGAGAGAATGAGATGAGGAGAAATTTATTTGCAAATTTAGGGTAAGTTTAATTTTCCTAAGGGTGTATAATTAACTTGTTTATAAGTTGTTTGCCAATTAATAGAACTTTTAACCGGTTTAAATGTACAACTTCATTATTTTTGTTGAACTTCTTTACAAAAAATTTGCCGAAATTTTCTTTTTTACAAAGTTTCTGAGCTCTTTCATTAAGTTACCAAACTCGTTCATAAAGTTACTATCAAAGGACTCTGTTTCTTTAGAAAGATATTGAGCTCAACTACATAGCTAGCTCAGTAATTTTAAAGCTACTTTAGTAAATTTAAAAATGAGCGCTTTAACTTTGATATGATTTAAATACAATCGGTTATAGGATTTTTATTTTGTTGTTTGGTTATTATCACAAAAATGTATTAAGGCTTTGTTTGGCACTATTTTTAGGTACCTATTTTTTCTTTGTGTGCTGATTTTCGCAGTACACATTTTACTCATCTCAATACATTGTTGACAATTATACCCCTCTCATTTTTTCCATAATTTATCCTCTCTAACTTATGTGTAATTCAAACCTTCTTCTCTTATTCACATTATTTTCCATAACCATGTACTAAGTTACTACCTTGAGAATTAATTTTTTATTTAATATGTTGATGATTCAACAAAGAAAACAAACAAGAAAATTTCAATACACCTACTTGCTGGAATGCCGGGCAATTATTATGTTGATGTACTACATCAATGTGATAGGCTAATAAACCAATTGCTAAATACAGTAACAATGGTAATGTATTACGCTTGATATGGCAACTTTGTATACTACTCCATTAACCACCAATACGACCACCATCACGAGCGCCCAACTGCACCGACCAACGCTCGTCGGCCATCTGCGCTGGATTATTGTCACCGCAACGGCCTCTCGTCCTCTTCCTTTTTGCTGGCCAGTCCAACGGAATCCTACGACAAACCTGGGTCCTTCTCGCCAGCGGCGCTCGCCCACATCGCCAGTGACAACCGACTACACTAATATCCCCACCATCCCACACCCATTAACAATAATCAACTTGAACATAAACCCTAATTAGAAGAAAAAAAAATACAAACTTACATCAGAGAGTCAATTTGATTATTACTTTATTAGTAGCGGAATGGTGAATTACATACTTTTTTATATTTGAACAATCATTTATAATTGAAGAATTTGAAGAAGTGGAAAGAATTAAGAATTAAAGATTTAACAATAGAGAGAAGAGGGAGAGAATTAGGTTTGATTTTTTTGTAAAGGGTAGAGAAATGGAAATTTTGGTGTAAAATGTACTGAAATGAGTAAAATACGTACTGCGAAAATAAACTCCGTTTTCTTTACTTAAGTAGCTTTTTTGACAAACATTGCATGTAGCTTTTTTTTTTCAAGTGTTTGGCAAATAACTTATTTGCCCAAATAAGCTACCTGAAATGAAATGTTACACGGGGTATCATTTGAGATTTCGGGTACCTGATCCAAGTTTATATTTGGGTATCATTTGAGATTTCGGGTACCTTATCTCAGTTATTTTTTCAGTGTTCAGTTAATTTTACCAAACATAGCCTTGTACAACATGGGTGAAATTGTAAAATGTATTGGTTGTTAGGTCGTCCAACACTACAAGAAAACAACATTCAGGCGACTGATATTGGCGACTGATTTCCGTCGCTAAAATCAATTTGGCGACTGAAATCAGTCGCCAAGACCTAGTCGCTGTCATTAGTCGCCAAAAAAAATTCGGGCGACTACTTTCAGTCGCCAAATTTGGCGACTGAAAAAATAGTCGCCAATTGTGGAAAATGGCGACTGAAATCAGTCGCCAATATGGCGACTGAAAGATTTAGTAGTCGCCAATTTGGCGACTGACATCAGTCGCCATCAGTCGCCAAAATGGCGACTACCATAGTATTCAGTCGCCAATTTGGCGACTGATTTCAGTCGCCAAGCAGTCGCTAATGGATTTTCACATTGTAAAAATACAGGGGGTTTGGCGACTGAAAATAGTCGCCAAATGAACATTTCAGTCGCCAAAATACCTGTGATATTGCATGAAAATTTCCGTTTTCATCCTACCATACCATACCATCATACCCTACCTGCAAGTATACAAGAAAACACAAAGATTTCACACATTTACAACAACACGATGTGAAACCAACATCCTCATATAGATAAAAAAAAATTGTTTCAAGTTTACAAATTTTCTTAAACGGAATTGTTTCAACCATAAATTGTTTCATGTAACAAGTTTCTAAACTATATCAGAAGCCAATGTTTATATTGGATTCGGCCTGGAATCCACCACTTCCATTGCCTTCATCATAATCCCGGCGATAGGGAGGGGGACCTTGGTTGCAATTCTCAAACCTGCTTTCCCAAGCCTTGAATTTCTCTTTCATTATCCTTATTTCTTCATCCCTTTCCGCGCTTTTTCTTTTTTCCTCGTCAAGTGCGGCTTGGAGTCTTCCCACGAGTGTCGGCTCGTATGTTTGGTTTGAGGTGGACGACATTCTTCCCCTTGGAGTTTCGTAAAATACGTTCTTTGCCGACCCAATCCCGTAGACGTTCCCCTTCTTGAAACCCTTTACTAAGTCGAACCAAATCTCGTTATCGGGTTTCTCGGGATGCCTAAGTTTCTCGGCGGAAAAATGCTTCCTACAAAATATAAACATTGTTATTAAAAATAGCTACAATATTGGTTAAACATTCAAAAAATTGAACTTATTGTAAAAATACAAAAATGCTTGAAACTTACATATAATTCCTTATCTTTTGGTTTGATCCAATATCTTCTATTGTCTTCGAGCCGGGAATGGGTGTCAAGTAAGAGCTCCGGAGCTGTGGGCGTGTTAGCTTTTTTCTTCTTACCCTTCTAAAAGAAAAAATTAAAGACTTGTATAAGAAAATTTTAATAATAAAAAGAATTTAAGTTATAATTTTCAAATGGAGGAAAAAGTGGAAATTATAACTTACACCCAAAACTAGGCTAAGGAAAGATCGAGATCCTGCGTGATGCGACGGCAAATGTATCGGTACATGCTCCATGGAATTAAAAAATGATGGAGGAAATATCATCTCGAACTTACACAATATCTCTGGTATTTGCTCCTCAAGACGAATCATGTCATCAACACATATTGAAGACGAACATAAATCTCGAAAAAATTGACTTATCTCAACAATTGCATTCCACACAGGAGTGGGGAGGAGATGTCTCAAAGATACAGGTAATAATCGTTCCATGAAGATATGACAATCATGACTTTTCAAGCCTTGCAACTTTAGCTCCTTCATATCAACACATCGACTAAAATCGGATGCATATCCGTCAGGAAATTTTAACTTTCTTAACCACTCACATAAGACCTTCCTTTGAGCTTTGTCAAGTGTAAAAATAGATTTTGGCAAAGACTCATCGCTACGAATGTGAAGATTGGGACGATGGCAAATTGTCTTCAAATCTTCTCTTGATTTAACAGTATCACAAGTCTTTCCCTTTACATCCATAATCGTGTGAATCAGTTGCTCAAAGAAGTTCTTTTCTATATGCATTACATCCAAATTGTGCCTAATTAACATCGTTTTCCAATAAGGAAGATCCCAAAAAATGCTTCTTTTAAACCAACCAATTTTCTTCTTTTTCAGCACCTCCGTCTCTGCTTTAGTACAATCAATAGTACGTGACAAATCACAAACCCATATCCCACACCTTATCCCCCGGAAGTCGATCTACAGCATGATTGCGCTCCACTTTACCTTTTCTGAAAGCTTTTTTGTTGCTCCTAAAGGCATGCCCCACCGGTAAGAATTGTCTATGACAATCAAACCAACTCACTTTATGGGAACAAGGAAGCGAAAATGCTTTGCTTTGGTACATGCAACAAGGACATGCCTTTTTTCCCGCGGTAGACCATCCAGATAGCATACCGTAGGCGGGAAAATCATTAATGGTCCACAACAATGAAGCTCTTAGTTGAAAATTTTGCTTTAAAGACACATCATATGTTTGCACACCTACTTCCCACAATTGTTTCAATTCTTCCACCAAAGGTTGCAAATAAACATCTAAGGCGGTTTTTGGATTATCAGGGCCAGGAATAATTAGTGACAAGAAGATGAATTGTTTTTTCATACATAACCAAGGTGGTAAGTTGTATGGAGTGACCATTACGGGCCAAGAAGAGTACTTTCTACCAAACTGGCCAAATGGAGCAAAACCATCCGTACAAAGGCCAAGTCGCACATTACGGGGTTCCTCAGCAAAGTCGGGGTAAAGCATATCAAACCGCTTCCATTCCTCTCCATCACTCGGATGACACATCTTTCCCGGAGTACGGGGATTTTCCTTGTGCCATCTCATTTGCTCGGCAATGTTTTTGGTAGCAAACATTCTTTGAAGTCTAGGAGCTAGAGGAAAGTAAGTTACGGGATTTTCGGGTATTGGTTTCTTACTCTTTTCACCTCTCTTTTTTTCATTCTTTCCCTTTTTACCTTTCAAGACAATACTTCCCTCAATTGTCTTATATCTAGCCTTTTCACATTTACTACACTTGTCAAGTAAAGCATCATCCTTCCAAAAGAGCATACATCCATCGGGACATGCATCAATCTTGTAATGCGGAAGTTCTAGACCTTTCACTACTTTTTTGGTATTGTAGAATGATCGGGTCATGACATTATTATCGGGGATAACATCCTCAATCAAAGAAGCAATGCCATCAACACAAGTAAATGGCAAATTGTACTCACATTTCAAAGTTACTATCCTAGAGGCGGCTTCTAACAATGACATTTTGCTCCCTTCATATAATGGTTTTTCACTCGCCTTTAACATATCAAAAAAGGCTTTTGCTTGTGGGTGTGGTTCTTCTTCACTCATTGGTATATGATCATTATTGAAAATATTAGACTCAAATGCATCAACTACCATATCTCTATATGGGTTCTCATTTTGTGGGATTTGAGATTGTTCGGGAAGTGAAAAATATGATTCTCCATGAGAAATCCAATTGTAGTAGTTTGGACAAAACCCGTTTGTATAAAGATGTTCTTGAACCTCAATGTCATGTAGATATTTCATGTTTTTGCATTTAATACAAGGACACCTAAGTTTCTTTGCTACTAAATCATACTCGTCTTGTTGTCTAGCAAATTCAATAAACTCGGCAACCCCCTTTATAAATCTAGCGGTAGGACGTCTTTTCTTATCAAGTCTATCTTCGTACATCCATGTACGTTCCAACCTCTTCATTTTAATCTAAACATTAACCCACACAACAATAATTACAACAATATTGATTATCAATTATTACTAACTCTAGGAACATATCTATTATCAATAATAAACAAAACAATAATATTGTCAACATGGATACTAACTATACTAAAATTAACATATCACTAATTAAACTACTATCATTCTAATTAATAACATTATCAACATGGATACTAAACAACTATCAAACTAATACATACACACTTTAATTATAAAATCCTAACATTCTACTCCCTCCATCACAATTATTTATTTGCCTTTTGATTAAAACAACCATAAAAAATAATTTAAAGGGCAAACAAATGAATAAGACGGAGGGAATACTAACTTTCTACCATCAATAATACTCCCATTTATACTAATTTAGTCAATCAACAATCCTAACATCATCAAAAACACCAATACATTGTCAATTACAACCTCGATTAACATAATGTTAACAATTTCACAAAACCCCCAATTTATATAAACCCTAACCATCAACCTACACAAACCCTAACTAACTAACCATTAGAACTTTGTAAGCATCACAAATTATACATAAACATCATAATACTAATTAAAATCATAAAATAAACAAACAAACAAGCTAAGGAATTAGATTTAGGAGAGCAAAAGACGCACCTAATTAAGGAAAAGTGACGGAAATAGAATAAGAGTCGGAGTTTGTTGGTGAGGACGGTGGTGATATCGGTGGAGCTAGTGTCGGAGTGGTGGTCGGAGAGGTGGTTAAGGAAATGGAGGAGTGGTGGTGGCGATTATGTAAAGGAAATGGGGGTTTCGGGTGATTGAAGGAAATGAGTAAGTTGAAGGCGGATGAGTTTTGCGTGTTCTGGATAATAGACAATTTGGCGACTGATATGGCAGTCGCCAAAATGGCGACTGAAATCAGTCGCCAAATGGCTTATCAGTCGCCAATTTGGCGACTGATTTCAGTCGCCCGAGTTTTTTTGATGAAATTCAGGGGATGGTTTCAGTCGCCAATTTGGCGACTGATTTCAGTCGCCATATTCTATTTTCAGTCGCTAAATTGGCGACTACTTGTATCAGTCGCCTTATAACAGTCGCCTGAAACAAGATTTCTTGTAGTGCAAAATCATATAAATCGAAATAATTTTACCCTCTAAATATTCCTCTAAAATTAAGGGAGTTGTTTAATAATTTAAAATTGTTACATATGGCTTTCTACATTCAACTTTTTTTCAATCTATGTAATCCATCTAATATACGATAACATAACTATTGCTATCTTTATAACGAACCGAACAATCCATATATGTAACACATGAGTAAGGCAATACATTATAAAGTAAATTAGGTGAAAAAAGGGAAAATTACCGCTCACAAAAAGTCGCACGTATTACTTTTTTCCATTTATTTTCTTAGCATTTCCCGATTTGAGTATTGAAACATTTGAGTAGGGTAAAAAAAAACCTTTTAATAATAATAATAATAATAATAATAATAATAATAACATTGAATAGACAGAATTGAAATACTAAAACATGTTTTTATTTTAGTAACATCGAAATTATTACATTTCATATTCACATCTACAATGAAGTTCACTTTGTGTAGTCGCTTTAAATGAGTAAATTACTCATCATGGGACAGAATGGCATGAAAGATGATGGATCATGAAGAACAATGATGAAAATAATTTATATAAGAGTATACACTCTAACTAGGCAACAACTTTCATTTAAGACGGGGCAACCCGTCTTAAGACGAGTCAAACCTCCCCCCCCCCACCACCACTTGTTTTTATCTAACTAATATATTTAAATAAAGAGCAAGACCAATTATTTTTACAGTTAAATTCAAAATTTTCCGTTAATTTTATCTAACTAATATATTTAAATAAATAAATAAAACTTTTATTAAATCGATTAGGTACTTATTTCATATGATCTAATTTAAGGTGAACTATTATAATCTAATTATTTTTATGAAGTTACCTACATTCCTTAATTTAAAGAACTGTTATTTTTATAGTATTATATGCTAATATATTATATGAAATTTTATAAATTTATGTCATTTTATTACTGTCTCTTAATTTCGGATTACATATAAATAGAAGTATAGATATATAGTGTACTAGAAAAATACAAATAATGTATGAATAATAAGTGATCACAATCACAACTCACAAGTCACAACTCAAGCAGAGAGACAACAAACCAATTGTCTAGAATTGGTTTAAGTGAATTAAATGAATGAGCTAGGTCAGATGATAGTGATAGTGGATATATGTCCATTATTATTAACAAATTTTGCTTTTATTGTTATATCATCACGGTTTAAGATTATTTTTTTGCTTTTAAATTGTCCAACTTAATCGTAGTTATTGAGTAAGATTGCATACAATATGAAACCGTCTTTTATACATAAAAGTATTCATTTATTTGATCATGAGAAGTGAGTATTTTAGCTTAAAAGCACAATATTACACTCGATAATTTCATTCTACGAGTATAATTTATGCCAACTTAATATTTGTATATATAGCGTTTTACTAACCTCTTATAGTCTTATGTTTAGACTTATTTAATACTATTTCAAAATATATACAAGTAGTTTGGAAAAATGTAGTAAAATGCTAAAAATGAAAAACACGTAAGCTATTTAGTTATACTAGTTTTATACCCGTGCAAAGTTTGCACGGGGTCGCTTATTTAGCATTTTATTTGCACACCATTTCTAAATAAACAGAAGTAAAAATAAATATGCAATAAAAAATCATGTGCGCGTTTAGTTTTCACTCTAACTATTAGGAAATGCCTCCTTTTTTCCGTTCAATGGTATAAAATCATTTCTTACTTGAGTAACCACCTAAAATTTTACAAAAAGTAATAAATTATATAAAACTCGACTACTTCGTATTATATAATGGGAAACTCATGAAAACAAAAAAGAGCACTTGTGTACTTAATTATACATGCTCTAAGGTCGTGGCGGTCTACTTACCTAGACATGACGAACAATCGAGTCGAATGCAAGTCTTGTCAATTTAGTTATGGTTAGGTTTGAGTCATTTTTTGGTCAATTTCTATCAATTTATCTAGAGATTATTATCATTGTCCAACAATAAAGATTCGAGTAAGGTCATATTAGCAGAAGTAACTCAGATTACGACTCAAATCTTGTCCTCAGTTCATGTATGACCACTTAATTCATTTGTTACGTCTATGGGTATAAAGTTGGTTATTTTGGGTGGGTTATTTTTGTCACATTTGTGTTTACACTATACCTATGCTAACGGGGAGATTTAGTTATCATAATCCAAGTATTTTATATTTATCAACCTAAGTTAAACAAAATTAATAAATGAACAATCAATAAAAATAAATTAGACTAACCTTATAAGCAACCCAAATTATAACTACAACACTCATCATAATTATTTACTCAATAATAAAATTTATCACAAATTCTTGTTTAAGAAGGGAGTATCCGTTTTTAAACTTAATACGAATCAGCAAACAACTTGCATAGATAGCACAAAAATAAATGCTTATATATTAGCAATAGACTTGCCTTATCTATGCAAATGTTATGTAATTTGACCCGTTTTAATTTTCACATACTTTGTATTAAGCATACGACTTGCATAGTTGCATAGATCAGGCAAAAACAAAATACTTAAATAATTAGCGAATGACGTGTCTTATCTATGCAAGTGATATGATATGCTATTTAACCCGTTTTAATTTTAAGGCGAATATTCGTAATAAAAGACTTATTGAAAAATCATTATTTTGCAAAAATAACCTACCAAATGGGCCTTCCTTATTCCAAAAGAATCCGTCCATCGAGTCATTGACTGACTATATCAAATAAATTGGCTTGTTCCTAGATATAATATTCACCTCATATTTTCCCCTTGCCCTATTCATTCTATCAGCCGTTTGCTCCCTTGAGTCCCTTCCCTCCTGCTCCCTCACTATTATAAACCTACACTTATTTGTTTCTCTAAAAATGCCCAATTAAAATGAATACTATTCACAATCAGACTCTTTCTCTGGCTCCCTTGAATTTGTGTATTTCAACTCGTCTTCAGTAGAACAATTTTCATCCGGTTAATATCTTTTTTCTGCATGTAAAAATCTATTCTTTTTTCATGTCAAATATTTTATTTTGAGATTTATATCATTTTTTGTTAGTTTTTAGCGTACAAATTATTAAGGAAAATATTAAATAACTATTTACTTATTTTCCAAGATTGTAATCTCGTCAATTATATTGTTATTATACTGTATCTTAGTAATTGATATGCATTCACATTAGGTCTCTTGTACTATATATAGTCTTGTATCTTTGTCAATATACTCAAGCAATAAAATACAATTGTTCATATTTTCTATATGGTATCAGAGAGCCAAAAAGATCCACCGTTCTCTCCCTTCATCTCCTGTGCCGCCTTCAATGTCTAACCCTAACACCACCATCCCCAACTCAAACGAACCCCTCATCCCCTTCCTTGTTCTCAATCTTCATCATGTTACTGAATTAACGTCTTCCACTTATCGTACTTGGGCAACTCAAATTGACGATTACTTATTTGGGTTCGACCTTCTCAAATATGTTGATGGCACCTATGCCTGTCCATCACCAACGACTACCAATACCGAAAAGAAAGAAATACCGAACCCAGCACATCTCACGTGGGTTCGTCAAGATCGTCTCATCAAAAGTGCTCTTCTCGGCACAATCAGCTCTTCCATCACTCCTCTTCTACTTCATGCTAAGACCTCCCATGAAGTTTGGACAACTCTTGCCTCCACGTATGCAAATCCCAGCCGTGGTCATATCCTTCAAATCAAAGATCGTCTAAAGTCTATCTCCAAATCGACTCAATCTGTCACCGATTATATGCAAGCCATAAAAACTTGTACGGATGAACTTGCACACATGGGAAAACCAATGGATGCGGAAGACATCATCGCAAAGGTAATTGACGGCCTCGAGTATAATTCCTACAAACCCGTAATTGACGCGGTACGTGCTCGTGACACTCTTATTTCTTTTGACGCTTTTCATGAAAAATTACTCAATCATGACCTCACCTACACACCCCAAACCGTGTCTCCCACCGTCACTGACCTTCCCTCCTCGGTGCACTATGCCCAGCCTTCAAACTACAACCGTCGACCCTTTAAACCCAATAACAGTCCCGGTCTCTTACCCCGCCCCTCTGCCCCCACCATGTCCCCACAAAATCAGCCCACCACATTTAAAGGACGTTGTCAGTGGTGCAAGAATGTTGGACACTACGTTGACAATTGTCGAGATTTTAAGCGTCGCTTTCCCGATGTCCAGCCCCCTCCCTTCAAAAGAACGACCCCTCCCCAAGCCAATACCGTCACCTCCAATCACCCAGCCAACAATCAGTCCTACCTCCTTGACAGCGGTGCGACGCACCACATCACGAGTGACCTCAACAACCTCGCTCTTCATAGTCCCTATGACGGTATCGATGATTTGCTAATTGGAGACGGCTCTTCTCTCAACATTCAACACACTGGTTCATTCTCTTACTCTACTTCCTCCTTTACTATAAATTTCCTTAATGTTCTTCATGTTCCTCTTATATCTCGTAACATCATTTCCATTCCAAAACTTTGCTCCGATAATAATGCCATCGCCATTTTCTCACCCTCTTCTTGTGTTATAAAGGACATCAAGACCGGAACTACTCTCCTTCAAGGTCTTAAGCACAACGGGCTATTTGAATGGTGCCCTTCGATCCTTCCTCAAGCCTGCCCAAGTTCCCTTCTTCCCTCCACCGTGTGGCACCATCGCTTAGGACATCCGTCCTCCAAAATACTTAGTCTTATTAGCAATATTGCAAGTTTTTCCTTTACAAACAATAATCTTTCTAATTGTAATGCGTGTGATACAATTAAGAGTCACAAATTACCGTTTTCTAATTCTACTCTTACGACTACTGCTCCTCTCCAACTTATTTTTTCTGATGTTTGGTCCTCACCCGTATTATCCTATGACAACTTTAGATATTACGTAATTTTCGTTGACCACTTCACAAAATATACGTGGCTTTACCCGTTAAAACACAAATCCGACACTCATGCCACATTCACCCGCTTCCAAGCTCTAGTCGAACGATACTTTAACTTACCCATCATACAAATTTTCTCCGACAACGGAGGTGAATATCTCAAACTCAAATCCACTCTTAGCTCACACGGCATCACTCATCTCACCTCTCCCCCTCACACCCCCGAACACAATGGCTATGCCGAACGACGACATCGCCACATTGTTGAAACCGGTCTTTCCCTCCTCACTCAAGCTCACCTTCCCACTACATTCTGGCCTCACGCTTTTACTACCGCTACATATTTAATTAATCGAATGCCTACTCCAACTCTCAACAATGCATCTCCCTTCCTCAAACTCTTTCACACACAACCCAACTACTCCAAATTACGGAGTTTTGGTTGTCTATGTTATCCATGGCTCCGTCCTTATACACCACACAAATTGGCACCTCGCTCCATCGCTTGCATCTTCATCGGCTACTCACCCTCTCAAAGTGGTTATCATTGCTTCGACCCGCTAACCAAACGACTTTACACTTCCCGACATGTCAAATTTGTTGAAAACATCTTTCCCTTCCCTTCCCTCACAGCCACTACAGTCCCGTCGACACCCTCCCCCGCACATTGGTGTGCCTTCTCTGTCCCGCTTCTCCTTCCCAATGAGCCTGCCACTGTGCAGCAGCCCGACATTCCCACCCCCCCTCCCTCACCGCACCCTCCTGCCTCCCCTGCCTCCCCTATTTCTTCCCCTGTTCAGTCGCCTGTCGCGGCCCCATCTCCCCGTGTCTCCCCCACTGATCAGCCCTCTCTTCCGCCAATAAATGCTCCCCCTCCTCCACCCCCACCTCCCCCTCGTCATGTCATTACTCGTCTCACAAATAACATCGTCTGTCCCAATCCCAAATATGCCAAAACAGCCTCCCTACATACATCAACCACCCTTCCCACCACAGTTAAACAGGCCCTTCTCGACCCCCGTTGGCGTGCTGCCATGGAGGCTGAATTTCAAGCCCTTACCAAGAACAATACATGGTCCCTCGTCCCCTCTTCCTCCTCCTCCAACACAATTGGTTGCAAATGGGTGTTTCGGGTAAAGTACAAACCCGACAACACCATCGATAAATTCAAAGCCCGCCTCGTTGCAAAAGGTTTTCATCAACGACCCGGGATTGACTTCACTGAAACTTATAGCCCCGTTGTCAAACCCGCTACTATTCGCTTGCTTCTTACCCTTGCCCTACGTCACAAATGGCCCCTTCGACACCTCGATGTCAACAATGCCTTCCTTCAAGGTAGCCTCTCCGACACCGTCTTTATGTCCCAACCCCCCGGGTTCACTGACACCGTCTCACCCACCCATGTTTGTCACCTAAAAAAGGCTATCTATGGTCTAAAACAAGCTCCCCGTGCTTGGTTCAATGAGTTACGCTCTTTTCTTCTTAACTTCGGTTTCACCAGCTCCATCTCCGACCCCTCTCTATCCTTCCTTACTTCCTCTACTCACTGTCTCTATCTTCTAGTCTACGTCGACGACATTATCGTCACCGGATCATCCCCTTCTCATCTAGCTGCATTCTTGTCTAGTATCAACAATCGTTTCTCGTTAAAAGATCTCGGTCCTCCGTCATATTTTTTAGGTGTTGAGGTCACTCCCAATGTCCATGGTCTCCTACTTACACAAACCAAATACATCACCGACCTTCTCACTCGTTACCACTTCCTTGACTGTAAACCGACACACACTCCCCTTACTCCCTACCCCCCTCTCACAAAATCGACCGGTCCTACTATCTCCTGCCACACCGAATTCCGTGCCATCATTGGCTCTTTACAGTACCTCTCCCTCACTCGCCCTGACATTGCCTTTACCGTCAACAAATTAGCCCAATTTCTACACGACCCAAAAGAGTGTCATTGGTCTGCGTTAAAACGTCTCTTACGGTATCTTAAAGGAACACTTACTCTTGGTCTTCAATTACGGTCTTCCGTACCTCTCACACTTCATGCCTTTTGTGATGCGGATTGGGCCGGCGACAAGGATGATTACATTTCGACAACTGGTTACATTGTTTACCTTGGCTCCAATCCTATCTCTTGGTTATCTCGAAAACAACGCACCTTAGCTCGCTCTTCTACGGAAGCGGAATTTCGTGCCATTGCAGATGCTACGGCTGAGGTATTATGGCTTCGTTCATTATTACTCGAGCTCGCAGTCCCTTGCTCTTCTATGCCTGTTATTTACTGTGACAATTTGGGAGCGACTCATTATTCGGAAAATCCCGTCTTTCACTCTCGTATGAAGCACGTTGCACTCTCATTCAATTTCGTCCGAGAGCATGTTCAAAAACAGGAACTCCGTGTCCAGCATGTACACACGGCTGATCAACTAGCTGACGCCCTTACCAAACCTCTTCCTCGGCCTCGCTTTGAGCTGCTATTATCCAAGATTGGCCTATCCTCTGGATCGTCCAACTTGCCGGGGCGTATTAAGGAAAATATTAAATAACTATTTACTTATTTTCCAAGATTGTAATCTCGTCAATTATATTGTTATTATACTGTATCTTAGTAATTGATATGCATTCACATTAGGTCTCTTGTACTATATATAGTCTTGTATCTTTGTCAATATACTCAAGCAATAAAATACAATTGTTCATATTTTCTATACAAATCAAAGCTGGTCCATGCAATTTAGGTTATTTCGTATGTAGTTAAATTATTTATGCTTGGTTAATTGACTTTAACCTGTTTTTTTTCTATATTATGATTTTTGTTTAAATCATTGTATTTTTAATGAGATTTATTTATTTACTCATGTAATGTTTGTTTTAAATTAAAGCAAAGAACATTACTAAGGATCCTTGCATTATTGGATAATGATAATTAATAAACTAATGCAAAGTCCAAAAACATTCGAAGAACATAGTCCAAATAAATCAGAAAAAAAGAAGAGGAGAGAGGGTAATTAAAGTTTTTGTTTTGATGTGGGGCCCACTAATCCTGAAATCCAGCAGCCAATAGGAAGGCTCTAAATGTTTCAGGATTAGTATATAGTAGATTCTTTCAACACTAAAGTTGGCAAAAATGTAAAAAGAGAAATTACTTTAGAAATGGACCCAACCTCCAATATATTGTACATCCTATCATCCTATCCTAACATCCTAACATTCATATTGAACCCATGAACACTTAGATCAACCGTCAAGGACTTATTCTAACTTAATCAGAGGTTTTGGGTTCAAGGCTTGAGAATGCAGTAGTGTTAAAATTCATGAGGTAGAGCTTTAAGTGGTCCTACCCGGCTTGAATTCAGATTAAAACGAATGGCCCATACAAAAAAACATTCACATCGAAAAAAAAAAAGTGTTAATAGCATACTAGCATGTATATGCGCATTCGTACCAATGTACGTACCATGTATTTATTGAATCTCATTAATTATCTTCTGACCTAATTTATGAAGCTAATCAAAGACGGCAAATTTAGTTGTTCGCGAATGCTACTGTATAACCGTCGTACGTGCAATGAAAATAATGTGATCATTTTTCTTTTTTGGCGAAATAGTGAGTAGTGACCATGTTTTAGAAATGAAAAATGGCTATATTTTTTTTTTTTTCTAAAGTGGTCACTATTTACCAAAAAAAAGAGGAGAATAACGATTATACACAAGAATGGTTGTTAGTTGTTATCTGGGTCGGGGTAACTCTCACTCTTTTTGCACCAGCAAAAGCATTTTGATGTATGTGCGTGATAAGTGATGAATTGAGAAGATGGAGGGGATCTTAATCATGTCAAATATTGAAAATTGTTAATGAAAAACAATACGGAATAATAATTTTTGTTGTAACCGAATCACATGGGTGGCGTTTCTAGAAGGGGTGCGCCCCTTTCCCCAAAAATAATTACAATTTTGTTTATTAAAAAAGCACATTAATTATGTGGGTATAGTGATGGTTGTTAATATTATCACGGAGTGTTTTTTAGTTAGAAGTCATGGTGATAAGGGTTTATATTACCGCAAGTGCACGGTCGTCAAAGTAGCACTTAGACTCAATAAAAGTTCTCACTTCCATGAATAACCCAAATCCGAGTCCAAGGCAATAATATCGGTCAACCTATATGATCCCAACTAAGTGCTTTCCCACTTCCATGGATGAAAGTCCCAAGTCTAAAGGTAGAGTCTCTTTAATGGGGGTCTCACTCCCACCCTAACTTGCCCAACTTTAATTGACAGCCAATTATAAGAGGCAAGGTCAAACAAGGGTCAAATAACCAACATTCCACCAAAATCAAACACCCACAAGCCACATCTTGCCAATTGAAACAATTGTAGAATTAAACCTATTATTAACTTAATCAGACCCTATAAATGTGGATTACTCACTACTCATGTTAATAAGGCTTAAACAAAGTTTAAAGGTCAAAATTTTAGCATGCAACATTAAATGAGATTGATTACTATAACTAAATATGCTAAAAGTGACTAATATTCGATAAGGGTTAGTTAGACTAAGATCAAAGGTAAATCAAGCATAAAAATCAAAGCTTGAAAAACAAATAAACTAGATATTCTAAACTAGCAAGAAAATAATTAAACTAAAGGAAAATGAAATTAACAAAACAATGCAAGAAAATAGAGAAGAAAAATATAAATTACCAACTAAATAGATGAAGAAAATAAGAAATAAATTAGATCCAATAATAAACTTGAAATGGTAAACAACAGATGAAGATTCAATACCCAAAATTACTCATAAACTTTCCCTCTCTAAAATGGTGTGTTTTCTCAAAAATAAGTGTTTCTTCTATTTAAACAAAAGGCCTAAAACGAAATCAACAAAAACGAAACTGAACAAAGCCGCCACTCAGCGATCTGTTTCGACATATCAATGCGTCGGTCGTGTTTGAGATACGGTGGATGAAGGGAGATAGGCCCATAAAGACAAAATGATGCACCGGACACCATGGGAAATTGGGAATGCACAAGGACTAAAGTTGATACACCCAATGGGCCCCACTAGAGCTGGCCAACATTGCGGGTCGGCCCGGCCCACACTGACCCGGCCCGCCTAACCGGGCTCCAACTTCCCCGGCCCGCTGGCCCGCTACCCCAGCCCGCCCAACCCGCTCCCCCAACCCGGGCCGGTCCCGGGCTCCATTTTCCCCGGCCACACCCCCAGCCCGCCCAGCCCACACTGCGCACCCATTTTTTCCCAATCGGGCCGGTCCAGGGCCACCAAATCCCCAGCCCGGCCCGGCCTGGCCCGCACCCCTCTGGCCCGCAGTGTGGGCTCGGGCTCCCTCTCCCACAACCCGGCCCGCTTCCAGCCCGGCCCGGCCCGCTGCAGCCCGGCCCGCTGTACACCTCTAGGCCCCACAACTTCCGAACTTGACTTGTTGCGAGTCCCGGCTTTCGCTCAACATCCAAAATTGGCTCAAATTGCGTGAAATACTAGAGAATTCTAGCAAACACATGAGTGATGGTTTTTTATGCAAAGTAATCACAAAACAAGAGTGTTTGCTATGTAAATGAACCAAGATTTCGGGATTGAGTAAGGGCTTTTGGACTAAGTATGAGGGTGATAACGGAGTTATCACATGTGTCCAATCCTTGTATTCAACAATTTTCATTTAATGTTATATCACCCAGTTTTTTGTCAAAAATTAAGCAATTTTTTTTCATATAACTCGATATTTTCGTTATTAGAAAACTTTACGCACCCCGTCCATCAAATTCTAGAACCGCCTCTGTTGGGTCGTATTAGGTTTCTTTTCCCTCATATATCATAATTTTTGTCTTCTTATGACTTGTAATAAACAAACCAAAATATAAGTTAGTAATATCTAAGAGGTAGTACCAACACAAATACCGAGTAATAATAAGTTTGAATTTTAGCTAGTGTCAATAATTGTAAATTATGAGTGTTCACTTGAGCAAGCTTAATCTATCTCTCTATAATTTCAAAAAAATTGTGGTTATTTTCGTAGTGCATGTTAAGAAAACGGTTTGGCCACATTTAGATCATACTTCTCTTATTATACAAAGATGCATGCAGGATAAACGATAAATAAATGTAAGGGACATTAACTCTTAGATCTTTATATATATTAGAAAATATTATGATAATGTCACGTATATTTTCAGTTACTTTTAACATTAGTTATCTGATAAATCGACACACGAATTATACAAATGAAGCCATCCTTAAGTCCAAAATCCTCGATAATTTTCCAAATTATTTTTGAGTCAAGTAACTAAATAAAAGGGGTTAAAAGGGAATTAGGATCTTCTCCATTTCTTTCTCTCCATTTTCTCTTACAAATCCATTAAATAATATATCCCTATTTATTATACTCTATTAATCTTTATTTTTATGCATAAATTTGTAACCGTTCGATGAATGCAAAATACAATTCGGATCGTTCAAAAGAACTTACCTCTCCAATTCTTTTTGAAAAAATGGAGAGGATCTCTCCCCGATACGAAGACACGTCCACGAAGTCACATAAAATGTTGAAACAAAGAAGAAATAGATCCCTAATTATCATCCTACTACATACCCCATGGACCAACATAGCTTTTATGTGGTGGTTAAAAAAGACCTAGATGGCCAATCACACCATCATATCAAAAATTGTGGTAACTCATGGAAACATATATTTTGAGAGAGTGGGACATTTGTGTAGATGTGCATGGATTCCACAAGGGAGCATTCCATGGTGGATAGATCTTTGTATCATTAAAAGTTGTCAAATCTACACAAAGAGAACATCAAATTCAAATACTCCATCAACTTTGTGAATAAATATGTCTTTTGTGATAATAACTCAAATATATACTAAGAGTATGTATTATCAATATATTTTCTGTACGACTATAATTTTCTTTAATTGTACTCGTAATAAAGTTAAGCTTGATTTTAAAAATGTAACTAAGTACTCCCTATGTCGTCCTGGTTATTACATATTTCATTTAAGCGATAAACCATGTTTATTATAGTTTCCCGATTTTATGTCATTATCTAATCATGTAACCTAAATTATAATTAATATAAAACATTATATCGTTTGCCAAATGACAATTTACTATCCATCCCTACTAACATAATTGAATAAAATAGGAAAAAGTTAAAAAAAATTAACTAATTTGCTTCAATTTTTCAATGTTCAGTGAGGCGACTATCTCTACTAATCCCACCTGGTTCAGCATATAGCTTCATAACTTTAGAGAGGTCTATCGTTCAACTTATGAAGCTGACTCTGTCTCCTCACTCTCTCTCCTCATTGCAGGTGCGGCTCAGGCCCCGATAGCAATTTTGACAGTTTCAGTATCCCGAAAGAGATATCCCAAACAATTGTTAGTAGGTGATTGCTCTTAGATGATGGTAAATTTTGTACATGATATATATATATATTGTTGAATTGTGCAATGAGTTCAAACATGATATAAAATGTTGAACTTGTAATAGGTGATGTTCATCTTGTTTTGATAGAAGTGTGGTGAGTCATCATCCTATTATTCCTATTACGTTCGAAGATTGCTTTTATATAAATGTTGACTGTTTTAACTTTCTGAATTTGCAGAATATGACCCACAAACCATGATTTTGAGCAGCAAATTATACAGTAAATAATTTCAAACGTATAATGAGTCAACAAATAAAGACATTTCAAAGACATGAGCAATGGTGGAGTGATGAGTTTAATAGGAGTAATATGTTGAGATGAGTATTCAAGGCTTTTCAGATGAGATAGACTCATATTCTCCGCCTCTAACATTGCCCAATTACAATTACAATTTCATCGTTATTTTGCGTCTAATATGTCAAACCCAATTATTCAATATAATATAATTAAAATACGTTGTATATTATCTAATATTCAAATTTAATATTTATCTAATATTCGAATCACCAAGTGTGGACTATTTATATTGTCACAACATTAAACACTTAATTATCCTTAATTATGTGCTCCTATATTTAATTATAGCGCTTGCTATTACGACCCGTGCATTTTTTGCACGGGCATAAAACTAGTTAGTGTAAAATCTTATTCTAATTTTACGTAATAACCTCCCGTAACTTCTTTTATTAACTACTCATGTTTTATGAAGTGATGTATCTGTCTTTATAGATTGTTTTCAATACTTTATAAGTGTAAAACTGTTTTATACAACACCAAGTCCCATGTCCAACTCATACATACCAATATAGCTTTTTGCACAGTGTCTATAAATGGGAGAAAGATACGACCTATTTTTATATCATTAATTAAGGACATCCATTGTCTAAAAGTGTGCTTGTAAAACGCTTGATCCTGACCAAACCAGCTTATCGAACAACCAAAAGTCTCAAATGTTTTTATAGTTACTCCGTACTTGTTATTATTATCTTAAACACGAATTCAGTTATTTTGGATAATTGTTGATATCATGTAGACATTGAGTTAAAATCCCTCCAAATTGGTAGTATTCTCTTTGCCTAAATTTCAAACTTCATTGGTATAATTATTGTGTTAAACTAACTTAAATTTATTTAATGCAAATCAAAGGAGAAAATGAATTGATTGATTAACTTGTAGTGAATATATCATTTTTTTTTGTCTAACAAAGCATGCACTTAATCGCATTATATATGAAAGTCGCTGAAGTGAACGTATATATGATGAAGACATAGTCTCTAGACAAATGGAATAAAGACCTAGGACCCTTATTGCCTCAAAGAGAGACTACATGATCCAATTCTAAAGCAATGAAATGATATGCTTCCAAAGGCATAGACAGTTACCTATATATATGCACTTGCTGACACTCTAGTAGTTAATCCATCACACATTATTATTATCAAAGATAAGGACAAAATTCAAATAGTTTACATTTTGGATCTTAACTTGAATTGCCGTATAGGACGAGGTATGCACTCGATCACCATTCATCTCCTATATACTAAAAGAATAAGAAAAGCTCAAAGTTTTCCCGCCTAAAACACTTTCTTTATTTCGATGTAATCTCTCATATTTGCTTTTCTATTTTGATGTAATCCCCTATTTATGATTATCTTTAGGTTTTTGGATGATTTAAATTTTGCTCCGAAAGATAAATCGTAGCTAAAACATGTGATTATAAAAAAAAATTATAAGACAATGTAAGAAAATTATTTTCATTAAGATACACCTTTCATGTCATTACTTTAAATCTTTAATTTTATTGTTTTATTTATTTTTCTCAAATCAAATTAGAATGGTGATATATTATTGAAAAAATAATAATTTACAATTTACAATTAAAAAAAATACTAAAGATAAAACTTTGCAAATATCGTGCATTGCACGAGATCTATACTAGTAAGTAGATGTGGTAGAGTAAGGACTTAAAATTCGAAAATTTGCCAAAATGTAGATTAAATATCTAGGATACACATTAGAACGATAAGTAATTTAAAAACAAATCGAAACTTTGACTATAATTTTCAAATTTATATATTTGTATGAATGATCATCCTACGAGTTATACTCACTCCGTCTCGTTTTGGATACGAAATATACTCCCATTTGTCTCGGTCAATTGTTGTCATATTCCTTTTTCTGGTGTCTCAGTCAATTGTTATTCTTTCTAAATTAAGAAGGTTTTTATGAGTAATTTGACCTCCCAATAGAACTATTGTCGACTTGTAATCCATTATGTATAACCATAAATGATCCCCTACTCTTTTCTTGGTCTTTGTGCCAAAATAAAAGGATACCAATTGATCGGGACGAAGGGGTATCAATCAGCAAATGTAGTCATGTGGTTGTTGTCTTGTCGATTTACTATGTAGGAAAATATACGTTTGATTATAATATATGGCAAAATTAGATGCTTTTTTAAGATTTTATTAATTACATATATAATTAATTCACATGTGTACTACCCCGTATATAATACGAGTAAGATGCATGTATTTTTTTTGGTGTAGGTAAAGGGAGTCATAACTTTCATAAGAGTAATTTTTTGATGACGGAATTTGCACTCAGGTCATGATCGAGCATCACCCAACTTGGCCTCCTCTTCCATAACCGGCCAAGTCTCCCTAACTAACATCTTCATATAGAATAATAAGCCTTACGATTAAGCCACACGCACGGCTTATAAACAAGTTCCATCGACTTCAATAATCTTTCAATCAACCAAAACAACAACTCATAAATTACATATATATGTATCTTGTGAGTTATACTTGTCTTCATTGATGTTATATATAACATCAGTGAAGACAAGTGTAACTCACAAGACACAAATTGTTTGATGGATAAACGGCGATGAAGATCTTCTTCATTTCAGGGTCCATTACCTATCAACGTCAAATTTTTTATCTTACAATAATCTAACGATCCAGATTTTGTATTGAAATATAAAGGAAAAAGACAATGGAGAATGAAATGAATATTGTATAATATTGTGAGAGGAAATGGACGCTCAATTTCTTTTAGGAAATGGGCAGGATCCAAACTCAAAATATGGAATGTATTAGGTAAATTACTAAATTTCCTATTTTTTTTTTTTTTTTTTTTTTACATTTCATTTAACAATTTCTTCCCATACATAAATTAACAAATAAAAAAGATTATTACTAAATTTTTTAGGTAAATTTTTGTTTTCCCTTTATTTCAGCTTACCCTAATTTGGTTGAGTAATAGTGTATACACTATATATTACTCGTACTACCTAGAAGCTACCATCAATATTATTTATTACTTCTATATACGTCCGAAATCACGTACATTCATTTTGCTGCCTAGTTAATTAGGGCCCCAATTGAAGGCGCATGTTTGAGGCACAGTCCAAAAATTTGTCTGACGAATTACTAAAGATGACAAATATTATTAATTAGATTGTGATATTTACCATGCAAGTGTTGTTACTCGTATCTCATTATTCTTTAGTGGTTTTTGGAAATGTCTCCTATGCTCTCTCGACCCATCAAAGGGGTATGTCTCGGAACTGTAACGTATAGTGGCGGAACCAGGATGCTAACTATGCTGCATAGGTACAACTATATTCTTAGTAGATATTTACTTCATACAGTGGTGGGGTAGGATAGATGAAATTTTCAAAGTTTTTTATTTAATTATTCGAGATTTTTTCAAATGTTTGTCTGTATGTAATTCGTCGTTAGCCAATATTTTTTCTAAGGGTTAGGCTGTATGTAATTAGTTGTGCTAGTCTTATGACCGTCTTCTTTGTAATTAAATACAACAGTATATGCTAGAAAATACTCAAGTCAAATTCACCCAAGTAAGAAAATTCTTGGACCATGCAAAATTTTCGTCATTTTATGTTGAGCCATAGAATTACATGCATGCATACTGCCCCATCAATCTCCTATATATTCAATATCCATGCATGCACTATGTTATATTCTCCCCTATATAGGAAAATGATAATGGTGGCATGTCGCTGCACTTTTTGTTAATGTTACATAAATACAAGTTTTTAAAGATTGTTACTGTTAACTATCTCGCAAATATGAATGTCATTAATAATTAATTTCAGAGTAATATTATGTCTTCCCTATATATAAGGGTATAATTCCTACCTTTCTTTATATAAACAAACTTTATGTATCGTGTATTATAACATGAAATGTCTTAAGAGTTATCTTTTTCTTGACCCATGCCAAAAGATAATGGTAGTACTATAAATGTGTTACATTTGACAAATCTTTAGCGCATAGCAAAATTTAATGGCAGTACACATTATTTCCCACATTGTATTTTCTATTTGATTGTTTACGTGTGCTTTGTAATAAAATCTTACAAAAGTTGCACCCAATAATATGACTACATGAGGCGGAGGAGTAATCTATAACTTATAAATTATACTCCCTCTATTTTTCAATATTTGTTCAATTTGCTTTTTTCACCGTTTCACAAAGAAACTTTAACCATATTTTCTGACATCGATAATGAATGTAGTGAAATTAAACAAGGTATTTCACCATTTAGCAAGTCTTTTTAAGAACGGTTTTAGTTGTTATAATTGTAAAACAGATCCAAATACGACTCGTATTCAACTTATCGAGAAATCAAAGCAAAGCAAAACTCTACTTTTGTAAGCAACTACCAAAGAAAAGCTGACAAAAATATAAAAATAAAAATGAGAGAGCAGCTTTAATTTGCCATGAATAATAATCCACTTTTCACAGATTTGCACTATCTTAACATGTCATGCTTTATTATTTCTAGTATTGGGGACCTTATACTTGTATTTACTTAATTCATTCTCATCCATAGACTTGATTGGACTGACATTCTCCCATCTGAAATGATTGTTATAAGGACAACACGTACAATATCACATGCATTTATTTCCAACATTAATATTTTTTTTTTTGATAAAAATGTACTCAAATTCATTCGCAAATTCTAAAATCAGACGGTGTTACACCATAAGACGGTTCATTTTTTATAAAATATTTATACATTCAGTGATAATAGATCAGTTGTCTCTTTATATAATAGGACCGTCTCACACAAGAATCATTGTACTTAATTACAAGTGGAATAATCATTAGAGGGTTTAATTATAATGTCACATGGAATGTAGGGGTCATATTTTTATGGTAAAACAAAGCATGTATTGAGTTATTCTGTGCCATTCTTTTTGGTTTTAAATTGTCATAATTTGATGCAAATATGCTCTTAAGACTTATGTGTTTAGCTAAATCGTAAATGACTTCTGTGGCTCTTAATTAATTACAAGTTCTATTTTTTAGTGGTCACTCTTTTCTTGCATCAATTTGAATAACTCCTGCATGTCTTTCATGACACTTTGTGTCTTTGTGAGACATTAGATTGTGTCACGATTTGAACCCGTGATAAGTTACGTTTGTTCTAATACGAAGATATATAAATGAACCAGCTCAATCAATACATTAAGGTGGTTGAGGTCCAACTATTATATTTATATCATATTGATAAGTATCAGACTCGATTATCTAGTTTACTAGAGAATAAAGCCATGAAAGACGATACCCAAAATCCTACGCTCTGGCAAAAATCCAATAAAAGATGACCCAAAATATAAGCTGATACTTGTATTTTGCAGTTTTAAATTTTATTTCGACAACCTGATGCTTTAAAAATTAAAATGACGACCAACGTATTTAAATATTTGTCAGTCGTAATTGTAACATACCCGGTTATAAAAACAAACGTAAAATACAATTATTACTCTCTTTTTTTATATTAGACTTATTATAATTACTAGGTTTGTCTCATAGTAAATCTTTCCCATGTAAGTAATAATTTGTGTTAAGAAATTTTCTTTTGAGCTTGATGGTTCTTATATTTCCATACTGGATTGTTTATGATTAGATGGGCTTATAGCCGAAGAGACAAAGGCCCATATATGAAGTATTACCTTTATGTGCATGACCATTCAATTAGGCCAAAACTGCAATGCATTATAGGATCAAAACTTTTAATCTCCAAAAGATAAAAGTTATTTTATTTTGAACCCCGCCAGTTTCCATTATAAGATATCGAGTTATCAAAATAAACTAAAAACATAGATATAATAAGATGTATGTTAACTATAGGTTATTTTCCTTTTGAATCAATTTTATGTTATAGAACAGTTTTATAGATGAGTTGAGTTGTTGAATACCCTTGAAACAACAGTCTTTAAGTAAATCTAACTGCATAAGAACTCACGTTATTTAGTATAATTTAGGGACAATCTTTAATTTTCTTGACCAATTTGTTAGATCTAAATGTTTTGATTTGAATTAGTAACTTTCCAAACTTGCATTATTATATTTTCATTATAAAACCGCTTGAAAGAAGGTTTCATAAAAAAATAAACTAGCTTGATATTTTGACCCAATTCTTCACCTAAAGCCATCATCCAAGTCATGACCCGATTGTCGAGACTAATCCAAATCCTTTCTTGTTTCAACCAAACAAAAATAATAATTAAAAAGCTAATTGATATGTATGCAAAAGTTTTTCAGTTTCATTTTATTTTCCTGATTCATCTTGTGTCTTTTTTTTCCTTTTCTTTTCAATAATCATATTTAATGAACGATGTCCTAAAAAAGGAAAAAAAATATAATAAAACGTAACTAAAACAAAAAATAGAATATGAAAATGTAACTGAGAATTCGCTCTCGAAGAGTCGAGAGTCTAAGAGTCGAGAGTTTCGAACTCTCGACTTTTAGAGTGGACAAATGGGCAACTCCTAACCTGATATTTTATTGAGTGAGATTCTTGACAACGCAACTAACCTCTGCACCACAATTGCTCACTAGATTCAACGACTTGTAGGTCCCACAAGAATCTAATAACGCCATTAACTAACATTCATCATTTTTTTTCATTTTATATTCATAAACCTTAAATTTAATACAAAAAAACTCCAATTTCTACCAATTTGATCGAAAAATCCCCAATTTTCAACATGAAAACGAGTTTTATCACTTCTAATCTCGATATGAACTTATCAATTACGTCTTACACATCTCATAATCACAATAATAATCATAATTTCAAACTATTGTGTAATCATTCTCATCGATCATTATTTAGAATTTCGCGCGCTAATCAATTTAATAGTATTAGGTTTAGATCGAATTGTCGAATTATTCCGAATATTTGTTGTAATTCTTCTAAGAATTTGGGAATTGGTGAATTGATTGGTGGAGTGAGGAACATGTTGTTTAATTTCGGTGTTGGAGTAATTGGTGTTGGTTTAGTTCTCGGTGTTGATTCTCCGGCGTTGGCAGAGTCGCTTACTGTCGCTTTTCCCGTGTCTCGTTCCGTTGAGGTGCATAATTCAATACTAATATAAAAAGTCGAGTGTTTGTGTTGGAAACACAAAGAGGTTAATTGACTCGTAGTCAAAATTGCTGAGGGTGGCTTATTTCACCGAGTTATTTTGTTTTATTTCATCATAATCAAAATTTTAAAAAGAGCGGATTTTGGTTGCATTGGAAATTATTCAACAATTGTTGCGTGTCAACACGATACAAACATTAAAGAATTTAATTTTGGACTTAAAAAATGAGACGTATAACAAAATAGGCAGTACCTTGGAGAGTCGGAGTAACATAGGTTTATGTGCTTGTTGCAGGTAAATCGAGTACAAAGGACACTAATCGAGACATGGGGATTAATACGAGAATCGTTTATTGATCCCAGTTTTAATCATCAAGGTATAATAATTACAAGCTTGTTCTTATTTTTCTTTATTGGTCTTTTATTGCATTGATGTTTATACTGCTGCACCCTTTTATTGTATTGTGAATGTTGCAAGATTGGGATTTGAAACTGCAGCAAACACTGGTGGAAATGTTCCCTTTAAACTCTGCTGATGCAGCTTATAGCAAGATTCGCGGTATGGTCTCTAGCTTAGGAGATCCATTTACCCGAATTGTTAGCCCTAAGGTAAACGTCGTTCATTGAACAACAGTAAATTGTCGTAGAATGTAACTTATACGGAGTATTTTACGCTTTTTTTCTTGTGCAGGAGTACCAAAACTTCAGAATTGGGAGTGATGGAAACTTACAAGGAGTCGGTTTATTTGTCAATGTAGAACCGACTACAGGGCATTTGGTAAGCAATTAAGCTAGGTCTGAGTGTATATTTGATAAAGTTTTTGATAATCTGCTGATTCTGGTTTGAATGGCCTCGAAAAATATTAATTAAACTTAACATTTTCTGTTAATTGATTAGTCTCTTTTGTGTGTAGGTCATTGTGTCTTGTGTCGAGGATAGTCCAGCAGCTCGTGCAGGAATACATGCTGGTGATGAATTAGTTGAAATCAATGGTATGTAAGTCGTCAACTCATGAACTTGCCATATTATTCCGAGTTTGAATAGAATGACTGTTCAATGCGTAATTCATAAATGTTTTTCCTTACAACTGCTGCCTCTGCTGGAAAATTAAATGACTCGCATTCCTTTGTTAGTTCATTAGTTGTGGCTTAAGACGTATAGCATATGAAGTCTAGTTGTCTGTCCGAAAATTTAGCAGAAAAAAGCTAGACCTGTGGCATCGACAATTCAACATAGGTTATCAGTCGCGTTAAGACAGGACTTACAGGAAAAATATCATAATTAGCTGAACAAACCTGTGATCGGGAATTGGTAGTAACGCCTGGTATATACGAAAGTATTTTCTGCTACATTTTACCAGTACCCTTATATTTTGTGTAACTTCAGGAGAAAGGCTAGATGGCGTTGGTAGTGAAGCAGCAGCACAGAAGCTTCGAGGCCGTGCTGGAACAACTGTCAGAGTCAAAATTCACAGTGTACTAACTTAGCCATACTCTTTCACTTTGAAATGATTTTTGCCTTTCCGGTAGAAATTTACGTACTGTTTATGATATTGATCTGTGTTTGTTAACCACAAACAAATCAGGAAGTTCATTTATCGCAGTTTCCCTTACTTTCTAAATATTGCAGGGTATAGACACTCCTTTCAACTCTAATATCAGAGAGGTACGCTTCTGTTCTTGTTCCACATCATAGAACAGTTATGCTATGCCTCGTTATAAGTAAATGCTACGTATCAACGAACCTTCTCCTCTAACTAATCAATATAGTAGTACTCCGTATCTAATTTGCTTCGTATTGGTTTGCGGGAAAAGAAGGTTGGCGAGGTTAGAAAAATCAAGAACAGAAGCATTGCCTGTATTACTATTACTGTTTTATTGAGGTTATTGATACCGACGTGTCTTGAACTTAGTTCATGAGTATTAGTTTGATTAATATAGCATTTGATTGTTGAAGGTCAATCTACCTCGGGAAGACATCAAGCTTTCACCAATCTCTAGTGCTATTATTCCCCATAAGACCCCTAACGGCCATCTCTCGAGGACAGGGTACGTACGACTGTCAGCCTTTTCTCAGGTACACTGTGCTGTTCGTTTTTTTTTGTTGACTCCTCTCAAAGCTAATCTAGTGACTGTATGTTATACATGAACTAAAACGTGTTCTGAATCAGTCTGCAGCATCTGATATGGAGAAAGTCATTCATCGGATGGAGGATCAGGGTGTTCACTCCTACATATTAGATCTCAGAAACAACCCTGTAAGCTATTCACAATAAGATCATATTATTTGAGATTTTGATTCTTGTAGATTACTCTTCTTTTGAGCAGGTGCTATCTTATTCGATCTTTGCAAACTTTGATGTCGTAACGGTTTGCAGGGAGGTTTAGTTAGAGCTGGGCTGGATGTGGCTCAAATGTGGCTTGATGGAGAGGAGACTCTAGTGTACACAATTGACAGGGATGGCCGTATATTTCCGATAAATATGGTTGATGGTCATGCCTTGACACATGACCCTCTCGTTATCCTTGTAAGTTCTTGAATCCTAATTTATTTTCTGACCGAAAACTAAGTACCATGCCAACTTACGGGGTTTAAGTTTAGCGTTGGGTTCATCATGAATATCCTTTTTTGTAGTTCTGCTGCATATATTACATATATACCTTAATTTGCAAGATAATATTCTGTTTACTTCAACCCATTATATTAGAACTGATAACGATACTAGGCTAATATGACTGATGAATAAACAAACAGGTTAATGAGGGAAGTGCTAGTGCAAGCGAGATTCTGGCCGGAGCTCTACATGATAATGGCCGTGCTATGCTGATAGGAAACAGAACGTTCGGAAAAGGAAAAATTCAGGTATGTCTTTGTTGACGATTTTCTTAATGTGTATAGCATTGTCCCATACTCCCATATCGACACAAGTATACTTCTCTCACTGATTAGTTTTAGAATGGTACCGTACTTGACTCGCAACCAGTATGCCAAACTTGCTTCTGTAAGCCTCCTGAGTTTTATCACCACTGCGACATGAAATCGACCAATATGTTTTTATGCTGCAAATTAAAGGGTTTTTTTTTCTTAAACAGAGTGTCACTGAACTGCATGATGGATCTGCCTTATTTGTAACGGTTGCCAAGTATTTATCACCACTGCGACATGAAATCGACAAAGTAGGCATAGCACCGGACGTACAGTGCACAGCTGACATGCTAAATGCTACCAAGGAGCCGGTTGTCCGAAGTTCAGGCTCTTCTCTAGAAGCAGATTCCTGCATAATGGTAGCTGAACAGGTATTGGACATACAGGAGTCATTAGGAACTGCTTCTTGAGACTCTTGAGAGTGTCTTCAATTTTCGTGTAAGTAGCTTCCTCCTGAAATCCTGCACCGACATAGTACATCGGACTTCCGTGTGCACCTTGGTAATTAGACTGTAACAAACGTATGTATAATTGTATGTTGTATGTATTAGAAACATTTATAGATGAAAATAGTGTTTGTACAAAGGAACATTGAAAGTTTGAAACCTGTCTATGGTTGTATTTATTTGACCGATATTCTGTACATAAGTGCTCGTATGATCACACCCGAACAATTATGTTTATCGTCTTTGTAGGAAATTGTTGATGTCTATCTCACTTTGTCTATCCAAATGAGGTAAAGATAATCGTCGAAACTTCAAATTCAATATAAGATGATATTTTTATCGCATTTGAATGACCAAATCTCCATCAATAGAGTCACTGGCAGCGATAAGAGAATATGTCGAATTAAGTCATCGGTTTAAAATTCATAACTTTACAAAACGCGATTGTTCTTTTGTTTTGCACAAATTCTTTTGTATGACGGTCTCACGTCCAACCAGTAGAGAAGTGACCACTTTACTAGTTACCCAAAACTGGTTACTGCTGGCAAAAAAAGTGATTACATTTTAAATAAAAAACGCGGGATACAAGTTACAACCGTCGTACATGATAACTACTACTCTTTTTTTTTAAACTAGTTAGTGTAGCAATAATGTATTAAGCAAAACAAAGATAAATATAATATTATTAAGGATAACTTATTACAAAAGGATCATGCATGGTTTATATCATCTAACATATTAGGACTTCAATAAAATAGAGAAATTCCAATAAGAGAGAAACAAATAAAGAGGCTTTTAGGCAGCATTGTGGTGGCAGCATTAGCATGATCACTAGGTGCAGGTGCGGGTGCAGGTGATGGCGCTGACATTGGACTATGTTCCGGGGCAGGTGCCGGGGCCATACGGGTATGGTGGTGCCCGTGATGATGGTTGTGGTGAGCCAAAACCGTGGCGAAAACAAGGGATAATATGGTGACAATAAGAGTAAAGGACACAAAGGAGTTGTTAACTTGTGCCATTAGAGTATGAGGTTGTATATTGGTATGATATTATGATGTTTAATTATTTATTCTTTACTAAAGGGAAATTATAATGAAATCAAATGAAGGTTATAAGAATTATATAGAAAAAAATCAATTAGTTTAATGGAAGATTGAGGGTTTATTTAGGAAAATATGGAAATGAATAGGTTTTGATACTTTGATATAGGGAGTATGTAATTAACATCTCAAGTTAATATTGTCTATAAAGCTTTGTAACGGTCAACGGATATAAATAATAAATGTTGGATTAGCCAAAAATGTGAAGCAAATCCAAATATGGTTTAATTTAATCTATTATGGGTAAGTTTTCAATTTTGTTCTTATTATTAGAAAGGGTGATAAAAATGTAATGTATTAGGAAGGGATGTGGTTCAAATGTGGTTCAAATGGGCCATTAGAAAGTGGTTAAGAGAAAACAAGTCGATAGTTGTTTAAGACGGTATTACATAAGTATATTGTATATATAACTAGATTTCATGCCCGTGCGATGCACGGGTTTACGTTAATGTCATTTTCGTAATTTTCCTATAACAGTTAACTTATAAAAATAAATTTTTGAAGTTTTAAAACTATAATAAAATATACTCCGTAATTTTTTTAAAAATAATATTGATATATTGATTCAACTTATTTTATTTTAAACATATGTTACCAACCTTGTCGGGACTCAAGTTATATTTGATCTATATTATGATTCGAAAAATGATTCAAAGTACCTAAGAATTAAGCTCTCTAAGACAATGTTTAAGAAACTCAAAAGATTTTGGGTTGATCACCGCACCTTATGTTAATAGTTCGATATAGGGCAATTATACTATTTATAGTTATTTGTATATTCACCACACATACATTATTTTTCAATGTGAGATATATAACATACTAAGAATTACACAAAGTATATGCAAATAATATGATATTCAATACCGTAATGATATCATTTTTTTACCACGAATCTAATTATATTATTTTCATAATTAATACAAAATTTTAAAAGCTCTCTACAACAATACTCTCTTCGTCTTAATCATTTGTTTGCCTTTGACTAAAATACTCCTAAAAAAAGGCAAACAAATGACCGGGACGAAGGGAGTATTTGAGAGACTTAAATGATTTTGGGTTCATCTCTAAGTTTCAAGGACGACTCTTATTTATAATCGCGTGATCATCCCAGCTTATGATATTTCTCCGATGTGGGACAATTCTTCTATTTATACATAGTATATTCACCACACTTGATTACTTTTTAATGTGAGACAAATAACATATTTGGTAGTTACCATTAAAATTATTGTATACGATACTTTCTAAATTAATTTTGATTATGTAAATTTCATTAAGGTAGAAATAATAATACAAACTTTTAAGATCTCTGAAATATAATACTTGAGAGATTCAAAAGATTTTGGGTGAATATCTAAGTTAAAAGATAACTCATTTTCACAATATTTTTTGTGAATTAAATGTACAAAATTTTATATACAAATTATAAACACCACTTGAATATAATATAGGAAATGTATATTGAGATAAATAAAATATTTTTCACTTTATTTTTTAATGATATTTTCCTAAATTAATTTTTGATGATGTAAGTTTCACTAATGTGAATACAAATTTTTAAGAGCTCTTTAAGATATTATTTAAGAGACTCAAAAGATTATAGGTTGATATCTAAGTTCTAAGAATGAATCTTATTTATAATTATAGAATCACCCTCGCTTATGATAGTTTTATGATGTGGGACGATATACTATTTATACGTAATATATTTTTCACACTTGTATATATTATATTTCTATGTGGGACAAATAACTTATTAAGTAGTACACCATAAAAATTATTACTTATATAGGATACTTTCCTAAATTTCCTAAATTAAGTTTGATGATGCAAATTTCACTATTGTGGAATTAATAATACAAAATTTTAAAGGTTCATTAAACAATACTTAAGAGACTAAATGACTCCTATTTATAATCATACTTATTAGTATATATATTTTCCACATACATTATTTTTCAATGTGAGACTAATAACACATTAAGTAGTTTATCATCAAAATTATTATTTATGATAATTTTCTAAATTAATTTTTAATAATGTAAATTTAACAATTGTGACTATTATAATTCCATTTGGAGCTATCCAAAACAATGATTAAGAGACTTAAAAAATTGTAGGTTTATACCTAAGTTCAAGGATAACTCATATTTATAATCATAGAATCACCCTATGTTATAATAATTTTTCAATGTGGGACAATTTACAATTTATAAGTAATATATTCACCACACATACATTATTCTTCAATGTGGGACTAATAACAAACTAAGTAGTACACCATCTTTTTTCATATAATATTTATTTCTTAACCGTTACTAAATTATTATATTAATATTAGAATAATAAAAAAATATTTTAAATATCATTTATTAAATTTTTAAAGTCATTTATTAACATAACAATAAAAAAAAATAGTTTAAAAGCTCGTGCGATGATCATATTTATGATCACTCCACTTTATGATAATTTTTCAATGTGGGATAAATTTTGCTATTTATACGTACTATACATTCACGAGTCACGATACCTACATTGTTTTTTTCAATATGGAACAAATAACACATTAAATAGTTTACCATCAAAATTATTATTTATGATATTTTTCTAAATTAATTTTTAATAATGTTAGAGTTTTGTAAGACAATATGTAAGAGGCTCAAAATATTTTGGGTTCAAACTTTAGTTCCAAATATGATTCCTATTTGTAATCATAAGATCACCCACCTTATGATCGATAATTTTCTGATGTGAGACAATTCTACTATTTATAGGTAATATATTCACCACATCTACATTATTTTCAATGTAGGACATATAATATACTAAAAATTACACCAAATATGTCCAAATAATATGATTTTCTATACTTTGCAGGTTTTTTTTTCACCACGAATCTAATTATATTATCTTCATAATTTTTTTTTACAATACTTGAATTTTTTTAATAATACCTTTTTAAAATTAATTTTTAATGATGTAAATTTAACAATTGTGAAGATAATAATATACAAACTTTTAAGAGATCTCTAAGACAATACTTAAGAGACTTAAAAGATTTTAGTTTGTTATATAAGGTCCAAGAATGATTCATATATTTAATCATAGGATCACCCATCTTATGTTAATTTTATGATGTGGGCCAATTTTACTATTTACACTACATAGTATATTCATCACATCTACAAACTTTTAAGAGATCTCTAAGACAATATTTAAGAGATTCAATAATTTTGGGTTGATACAAAAAGTTTAAGGATGACTCCTATTTATAATCATAGGATTACCCACTTTATTATTTTTCCAATGTGGGACAATTCTACTATTTATATGTAATAGTTTTAGCACATCTACATTATTTTCCAATGTGGGACAAATAATAGTTATGAGTTTAATTTTTATTTAAAGATTTTCTAAAAAGTTGAAAAGTTGATAATATTATTAGGAAAATAAATAATTTAAAAAATATAATCAAAATCTAAGAGTTCAACCATAACTTGGAAAGTATATGTATGAATATAATGTTAAAAAGTTGATAATATTATTAGGAAAATAATTAATTTAAAAAATATAATAAAAATCTAAGAGTTCAACCATAACTTGGAAAGTATAGGTATAAATTTATTTTATATTTTAAGAGTTCCTATAAAGGGGGAACCACTCACGTGCCTCGAAAAAAGCCTCATTTATATATATAATATTGATTATTTTTTATAAGTAATTATTTTCATTCACGACTTCGTCCATCCTCTTTTGAGTTTCATGGTAATCAACTAATCATGGCTCAATGGATACAACAATTAAATATTTTAAGAATATGTTAGGCTAAATGAAAGTTGAGATAAGACATGAAGTCAGAAATAATAATATCCCTCAAAATAATAATATTAACCATGGTTAGATAAAAAAAATCTACCTATTAATGATAAGAAGTTACTAAAATTATCATTTAGCCCCAAAAAAAGTAATATGACATTTTAACAAGAAATTCTTACATTTTATCGTAAAATAATCGCATTTTATCCATCTAAATATCAAACAGAATATATATGTTTCGAATGAGAATTTGCGATTTTTTTATTTGTGACTTTGTGTCGTTTATAAACTCGAACACCATTGGTTTGACGTCTTTGTTTTGTTTAAATAAGGCCTACCGTGGCCCAAACGTCAAAATTGCGCCTGCATTATTTGGAGGCTCAAAATTGTGAAATCTAGTGTGTTACTAATTGTTCAATACTTCTATATGACTATTTTACATGATAAGACCGACCCAAAAATCAGTTTGTTTTTGTAAAATAAGTCTGACCCAAAATAGTCTTGTACAGGTGGTACAAAAACATTTTTTTTATAACATTTTATCATGAAATGATTAAATTGTATTGGGTATTTAAAAATGTTGACATACTCTGATTTTAAGATAAAATTGTTTTGAGGGAGACATACTCTAACCGTTACAAGTATATAAGATATGGTATGCCCCAAATGGAAAGAAACCCAAATAAAATGATACTCAATATAAGTTTTAACAACAATAAAATATTACTATTTTATCTTTAAAATTTCACCTACTCTCAAATTCTTTCACATTCAGACTTAGCAAAATATGAGTCTCGAACTTGCAAAAGTGTATGGAACCACACATACAAAATATTGTTCATAGGTCTCAAGTTGAGTCTTGGATTTCCAAGGCTCAACTTAA
Source organism: Heliosperma pusillum (assembly GCA_022085475.1). Lineage (NCBI taxonomy): Eukaryota > Viridiplantae > Streptophyta > Magnoliopsida > Caryophyllales > Caryophyllaceae > Heliosperma > Heliosperma pusillum. The sequence goes on along the minus strand of JAIUZE010000775.1, from coordinate 17,783 downwards.
GACTTAATAAAAATTCTCTCCACTTAATGACTTCATCTCAAGTCTTAGCGCCAGACTTGCAAAAATTTCAACTTGAGACCTAAATTCAGACTTGGATAAATTTAAAGTCCATGTTGTACTTGTACAAAAACATACTTGTAACAGTTAGAATAGCTTTTGTACAACTTGGAAACGGACATATTCTCTTAAATTTAAGACTGATCAAATACATCCATGTGAAATTAATAAGATAAAAGCAAAATATATACATAAAAAAACAATTATTTTACATAATTATGGAGTATAGGTATGAAATGTAATCCGTTTTAAACTTTAAATGAGTAGCTAGGCAATTAAGGACTAATGAATAATGAGGCCATGAAGTAGTCAGGGTCATTGTGAAAGCCCACATGCAAAATGGACCCACGCAAGCTGTACAACCATCATAACCACCAAACGGCCTGTTTTATCTGAAGTGGGCCAACTACAGCCCATTAATTTTAATCCTATTTACACACAACGTGTCACAATCTCATTGGTTTCCTAACAAATAATAGCTGGCTGACACATGCCTTAAATTTAAACAAATTACGATATTAGTAAGTCTCCCTTAAGACGGCACTATACATCTTAAGTTTAAAATGGGTGAAGTATATATATACTACTTGTGTAGGTAAGAATACATATGAAAAAGTCAAAAACAAAGTATGTGTGTTCTGTATACAAAATTACAAGTGATATGATATTTAACTTGTCTTAAGTTTAAAACCAATAGTATTGAAAGTTTGTATTAAACAATAAACAACACTTATTAGTTTATCCCCACAAAATATCCTTGATGTAAATTTCATGTTTATGCAACGTCGCAGTTCAATAGCCAATTGTCTAATTGGTGGATTTATGTAAAGCTATGGGAAGGAGTATGAGTTCTCCCGGAGGATACAAGAATGTTTCAACGAGATATATCATAACTTGAAGTCAATCATAAGGCCCAGTGCCAACCTAACGACTAGATGCAAACATGCAAGGCTAGCTAGTAGCAAAAAGGGCTATTGCCAAGTCTCGAATAGCTCGCCTTCTGTTTCATTTCATATGCAACTTCTTGCCCTTAAAACTTCAAACATTTTAGCTAAAACTTTGACAATTTTCAAATTTACCTTGTACTTGTAACAAGCATTATTCGTTCACCCCCTATTTATAAATCATTATTTCATCACTGATTATCAACATTATCTTCGAGATTTTCATGTAACCTAAAACATTTGTTAGATTTTTGAAAATATTGCATTTTTATGTGATTGATCATTCTTTATCCAATTTATTGACACCAAATTCATACCCACATAGACAACTAAGACAAGTAGTACAACACAATACCACCACATAAATAGATTTTTCCAAATCTATCCACCACAGGTTATAACTCACTTCATGTCCTACCATAATCCATTCATGCCTTTATATACACATACAATTATTCCCTAAATGATTAAATCATTTCACTTTAGTTTCTCATACCTAATTAAATAACTTGTACGAAGTACAATTTATAATGGCTTCTACACATGCAATGTTAATGTTATTCTCAATTTTTGCAATTTTTGTTACTATAGTGAATGGAGATATGATGGGAATGGGAATGGGAATGGGAATGGGAATGGGAATGGGAATGGGAATGGATATGTCACCGGCACCAGCGCCAGCACCGACAATGATGAAAACATCCGGAGCCGAGTTTTCTACGTCCTTCTCACCGGCGGTGGTTGCATTGTCGCTTCTTGCATCTCTATTCTTTAGGTTCCAATATTGATACATACATTTGTTACGTTATTACTCTTATTATGTTGTTTAGCATATTATGTAATTATCGCTTCTTTATTTGTTACCAATGTAATATATCACGAGTTCAACGGTTTAATGTAATTTCACTATTATTTCATTGTTTAATGTAATATATTCATGTCGATAAACCCATTTTGCCAAGACTATTACTCCTACAGTATCAAACCTAATCAAAATGTCTTAACAATACGACCTAAGATACTAAGGTGTCGATTCCAAATGCCGTATTACCAAGGTGTTTCCAAATGCCTTCTTACCAAAATAATCGTCCCAGGCACCCGACCAATGCGTTCAAAAATTTACGAGGATCGTCCGTTACGTGTCCCTAACCACTAACCGGCTCACCGAGGACTGAAGAATCAACGTAAACACATCCCATGTCCGACCCAATCATCCGTGCATTTAATCAACATCTAAATTCATAACCTCCAAAGAATTATCTTCCACATATACACTGCTCTGATCCATGTTTTTTACCCATTTGAATTAAATGACAAGTGAATAATAGTCCGGTCAATTCTTAACCTTTACTTTTGACACAAAGACCAATGGCAGAGGAGTGAACCATTTGTGAATAATAGTATTAAATGACAAGTGAACAATAGTTTCAACTAGATTACATGCCCGTGCAATCGCACGAGTCTACGTTAATGTCATTTTCATAATTTTCCTTTAACAATTAACTTGTAAAAAATAAACTTTTGAAATTTTAAAACTATAATAAAATATACTCCGTCATGTTTAAGAAAATAATATTAATATATTGATTCAACTTCTATTTTAAACATATTTTACCATCCTTGCCATGAATCAAGTTATATTTGATCTATATGACTCGAAAAATGATCCAAGGTACCTAAAAATTAAGCTATCTAAGACAATTCTTAATAGAATCAAAACATTTTGGGTTGATCACCCTACCTTATGGTAATTGCCGGAAATGGGGCAATTCTACTATTTATAGGTATTAGTATCTTCACCACACTTACATTATTTTTCAAGGTGGGATATATAACATACTAAGAATTACACCAAGTATGTGCAAATAATATGAGATTTTATACTATAATGATAACATTGTTTTACTACGAATCTTATAATTAGATTATTTTCATAATTAATACAAAATTTTAAGAGCTCTCTAAAACAATATTTGAGAGACTTAAACGATTTTGGATTGATATTTAAGTTCAAGGACGACTCTTATGTATAATCGCGTGATCACTCCAGCTTGGCAGCTTGTGATATTTCTCCGATGTGGGAGAATTTCTTTATTTATACAAAATATATTCACCACACTTACATTATTTTTCAATGTGGGACAAATAACATATTTAGTTGTACACCATTAAAATTATTATTTATGATACTTCTTTAAATTTTTATTTATGAACTTTCCTTATTTAATTTTGATGATGTAAATTTCATTAAGGCGGGGATAATAATACAAACTTGTAAGAGTTGTAAGATAATACTTAAGAAATTCAAAAGATTTTGGGTGAATATCTAACTTTGAAAGATGACTCATTTTCACAGATACCTTCCTAAATTAATTTTTGATAATGTAGGTTTCACTAATGTGGATACAAACTTTTAAGAGCTCTCTAAGATAATATTTAAGAGACTTGATATCTAAGTTCTAATGATGACTCCTATTTATAATTATAGGATCACCCCACCTTAGGATAATTTTACGATGTGAGACAATTATACTATTTATAGGTAGCATATTTACCATACTTGTATTATATTTCAATGTGGGAAAAATAACTTATTAAGTAGTACACCATCAAAATTATTACTTATATAATATTTTCCTAAATTAAGTTTGATGGTTTAAATTTCATTATTGTGGAGATAAAATACAAACTTTTAAGAATTCATTACGACAATACTTAAGAGATTAAAAAGACTCCAATTTATAAACATATTTTTTATCACTCCACCTCATGATATTTTCTGACATAGGATAATTTTACAGTTTACACTTAGTATATATATTTATCACAAATACATTATTTTTCAATGTGGGACTAATAACACATTAAGTAGTTTATCATCAAAATTATTATTTATGATAATTTTCTAAATTAATTTTTAATAATGTAAATTTCACTATTGTGACGATTATAATACAAATTTTTAGAACTCTTCAACACAATACTTAAGAGACTAAAAAAATTGTGGGTTTATACCTAAGTTCAAGGATGACTACTATTTATAATCATAGAATCACCATATGTTATAGTAATTTTTTAATATGAGACAATATACTATTTTTTTTTTTTTTTTTTTTTTTTTTTTTTTTTTTTTTGCAAGAAAGTACATCCCATTTTTATTCATCTCAACTCGAGGAACAAAATAGGAAGAATCTTACAAAAGAGAGTCCAATAGTAACCTATTACAAAAAAAACAACTCCTTAACTCATATCGTGTTGACTAAAATGGTCAAAACCCTTAATCCGAACAAAATACTTAATTAGCAAAAGTATAGCTTCCGCCTCTTTCTCTAAACCAGTAAAAATTCTAGAATTGCGTTCCCGCCAAATTACATAAATTGAAGCACATAAACAACTTGCGTAAAAGCCTGAATTCCAGTGTCTTCTTCTACCTCGAGCAGAAAGCCAGCATGCTTCCTTCCAGAGAGCATTAGATCTACCAGAAATTCCTGCCCACGCTTGAATATGTAATTTTTATACTATTTATACTATTTATATGTAATATATTCACCATACATACATAACTCTTCAATGTGGAACTAATAAAAAAACTAAATAGTACTCCATCTTTTTCTATTGTAGAATAATAAAAGAATATTTTAAAGGTCACTTATTATATTTTAAAAGTCTTTTATTAGGAATATAAAAAAGATGATCATATTTATGATCACTCCACCTTATGATAACTTTTCAATGTGGGACAATTTTACTATTTATACATAGTATATATTCACCAGTCACCATACCTACATTGTTTTTCAAATAACACATTAAATAATTTATCATCAAAATTATTATTTATGATACTTTTCTAAATTAATTTTTAATGATGTAAATTTAACTATAGCTTAGATTATAATACAAACTTTTAATTAAGAGCTCTTTAAGACTTTACGTAAGAGGCTCAAAAGATTTTGGGTTGAAACTTTATTTCCAAATATGATTCCTATTTGTAATCATAAGATCACCCGGCCACCTTATGATAATTTTCTGATGTGGGATAATTCTACTATTTATAAGTAATATATTCACCATACCTACATTATTTTTCAATGTTGGACAAATAATATACTAAAAATTACACCAAGTATGTGCAAATAAATAGTATGAGTTTCTATACTTTCGAGGGTTTTTTTTACCACGAATGTAACTATATTATCTTCATAATTTTTGTTATGATACTTAAATTTTTTTAATAATACTTTTCTAAATTAATTTTTGATGATGTAAATTTAACAATTATGCAGATAATAATACACAAACTTTTAAAAGATCTCTAAGACAATACTTAAGAAACTTAAAAGATTTCACTTTGATACATAAGGTCAATTGATATTCCTATATATAATTATAGGAGATTTTACTTTGATATATATGGTCAAAGGATGATTCCTATATATATTTTGGGTGGATACATAAGTTCCAATTATGACTTCTATTTATAATCATAGGATCACCATATCGATCTTAAGGTAAATTTTCTATGTGGGACACCTACTTTTTATATGTAATAATATTCACCATACCTACGTTATTTTTCAATGTGGGATAAATAACATACTAAGTACTACATCATATTTTTCTATAAATTAATTATTTCTTAAATACTACCAAACCATTATACTAATATTAGAATAATAAAAAATATTTTAAAAGTCATTTATTTAATTTTCATATACTTAGGTTATAGTTATATGATCTTATAAATGATATGGCAGTAAGAAAATACAAAATTTATACTATAATGAAAGCATTTTTCGTTAAGAAACCAAATATATAAGTTTAGAAATGTTTTGCATTATATTGTTTTTGCCAGATTGATAATCAATTTTTTCTTACGTAAATAATAGTTGTGATATTAAAATTATTACATAGTATCTTTTTCGTAATCTTGGAAAATCTTAAAATATATTTTCCAAAAATTGAAAAAGATGGCGTTGACCAATAGAATTGCTCGAAAAAAGCCTCTTATATATATATATATATATATATCATTATCTTAGTGGTTCTCACCGGATCCCAATTCTATATAGGGTCAGGATCCGGTGAGAATCACTAATATAATGAGAACCGTGAGAACCTTCACTAAATCTCCACCAAATTTTGTTCCGAACGTTTTGATGGATCATTTACCATTAGTTTAGTTTATTCAATCAAAATATTTGCAGTAAATAAACAAAATTTATTGATTATATTAAAAAATATGTACTTAATGTACATAAATTCAATTAGATAAAATAAATCAACTCTAAATGCATGAAAAGGAGCACTAGGTGCATGAAAATTGTTACATGCATTAAAACAATTACTAGGTGCATGAAAATAATGAGCTCTATATGCATGAAAATGAGTACTAGGTGCATGAAAATTGTTAGATACATGAAACTGACTACTATGTGCATGAAAATTAATAAATTGTATTTCGCCTCAATTTCCGTCACTATCGTATAATTTTTCGACCAAGAAATATGTTATCTAGCCATAACATTCTACGCCGAACCCAAATATGTTGTTATTTTAAAAAACTAAATTTGGTAAGGCGGAGTTCTCACGGTTCTCATTATCTTAGTGGTTCTCACCGGATCCTAATTCTATATATATATATATATATATATATATATATATATATATATATATATATATATATATATATTGATTTTTTATCACTCCACCTCATGATATTTTTCGATATAGTATAATTTTACAATTTTCACTTAGTATATATATTTACCACAAATACATTATTTTTCAATGTGGGACTAATAACACATTAAGTAGTTTATCATCAAAATTATTATTTATGATACTTTTCTAAATTAATTTTTAATAATGTAAATTTCACTATTGTGACGATTATAATACAAATTTTTAGAATTCTTCAACACAATACTTAAGAGACTTAAAAAATTGTGGATTTATACCTAATTTCAAGGATGACTACTATTTATAATCATAGAATCACCATATGTTATAGTAATTTTTTGACGTGGGACAATTTACTATTTATATGTAATATATTCACCATACATACATAATTCTTCAATGTGGGACTAATAAAAAACTAAATAGTACACCATCTTTTTCTATATAATATTTATTTCTTAACTGTTACTAAACTATTATATTAATATTAGAATAATAATAAAATATTTTAAAGGTCACTTATTATATTTTTAAAGTCTTTTATTAGCAATATAAAAAAGATGATCATATTTATGATCACTCCATCTTATGATAATTTTTCAATGTGGAACAATTTTACTATTTATACATAGTATATATTGACCAGTCAACATAGCTACATTGTTTTTCAAATAACACATTAAATAATTTATCATCAAAATTATTATTTATGATACTTTTCTAAATTAATTTTTAATGATGTAAATTTAACTATAATTTAGATTATAATACAAACTTTTAAGAGCTCTTTAAGACAATATGTAAAAGGCTCAAAAGATTTTGGGTTGAAAATTTATCTCCAAATATGATTCCAATTTGTAATCATAAGATCACCCACCTTATGATAATTTTCTGATGTGGGATAATTCTACTATTTATAAGTAATATATTCATCATACCTACATTATTTTTCAACGTGGGACAAATAATATACTAAAAATTACACCAAGTATGTGCAAATAAATAGTATGAGTTTCTATACTTTCGAGTTTTTTTTACCACGAATGTAACTATGTTATCTTCATAAATTTTGTTACGATACCTCAATTTTTTTAATAATACTATTCTAAATTAATTTTTGATTATGTAAATTTAACAATTGTGGAGATAATAATACACAAACTTTTAAGAGATCTCTAAGACAATACTTAAGAGACTTAAAAGATTTTACTTTGATATATAAGGTCAAAGGATGATTCCTATATATAATTATAGGAGATTTTACTTTGATATATAAGGTCAAATGATGATTCCTATATATAATTATAGGATCACCCACCTTATGTTAATTTTACGATGTGGGACAATTTTACTATTTATACATAGTATATTCATCACATCTACAAATTTTTAGGAGATCTCTAAGACAATTTTTAAGAGATTCAAACAAAATTGGGTTAATACCTAAGGTTTAAGGACGACACCTATTTATAATCATAGGGTTAGCCACTTAATGTTATTTTTACGATGTGGGATAATTATACAATTTATACGTAATATGTTTACACATCTACATTATTTTTCAATGTGAGAAAAATAATATATTAAGTAGTACCCCATCTTTTTCTTTAAAATATATTTCTATTATTTTTATTTTATATAATAATTAAAAGACTATCCACTTAATTTTTTATATCTAAAGTATTATTTATGAAACTTTCCTAAATTAATTTTTTATGATGTAAATTTCATTATTGTAAAGACAATAATACAAACTTCTAAGAGATCTCTAAGACAATACTTAAGAGACTTAAAAGATTTTGGGTGGATACATAAGTTCCAATTATGACTTCTATTTATAATCATAGGATCACCATATCTTAAGGTAAATTTTCGATGTGGGACAATTCTACTTTTTATATGTAGTATATTTACCACACCTACGTTATTTTTCAATGCGTGACAAATAACATCATATTTTTCTATAAATTAATTATTTCTTGAATACTACTAAACCATTATACTAATATTAGAATAATAAAAATATATTTTAAGTTATTTATTTAATTTTTATATACTTAGGTTATACTTATATGATCTTATAAATGATATGGTAGTAAAAAATACAAAATTTATACTCTAATGAAAGCATTTTTCGTTAAGAATCCAAATATATAAGTTTCGAAATGTTTTGCATTATATTTTTTTTGTCAGATTGATAATCAATTTTTTTTTACGTAAATAATAGTTGTGATATTAGAAATATTACGTAGTATCTTTTTCGTAATCATGAAAGATCTTAAAATATACTTTCCAAAAATTGAAAAAGTTGATGTTGACCAATAGAATTGCTCGAAAAAAGCCTTTTATATATATATATATATATATATTGATTAGCTGATTAAGTTACAAATAAAAACCTTACAAATATAGAAAAGTAAACATTTGTCCGAGATATCCAAAATGAAATAGGTAAACAATTGACCGGGAGAGAGGGAGTAATTGTTTGCGTTTTCTTATAAGTTTCGCTCTTAAAAACATAAATCATAATCCCGACTATTGTATATACTATATCATACCATGCCACGGGCCATGTCAAGCCCAAGTCAAGCCCAAGTCAAGCAGCCGTAGACCTGGCAAAAGCAACCCGACCCAGTTGATCCGACCCGTAACCCGAAATTGCCCCGAACTATAACACCAGAATGTGACCTGAAACCCGATTGGACCCGACCCGAACATGACCCGATCTTTCTTGACCCGTAACTGACACGACCCAAAAATAACCCGATTCAAAACCACTCAGCCTGAAAATGACCCGACAAAACATAACTTTAATTGAACCAAAAAGACTTAAAATGGCCTTTTGTCTCTTATTCTTTGACCCGAAATGACCCGACCCGAAATAACCCGACCCGGTTGACTCGAAACGGACCAGACAACAAACCCGAAATTACCCGACCCGACCCGACCCGTATTCACCCGAAATTAACGAGAGACCCGAACTGACCCGACCCGAACACGACCCGATTGACCTGTTTACCAGGTCTAAGCGGCCCCCAGAAACTTGAACCAGCCTGGCCCGCTGACCATCTCATGACACGGGCCAGACCTGGCTGGCTCGACCTTGTCCCATGTTTTTTTCTTTTATCTTTTTGTGGGCCTTGGCGGGCCATCTTTTGTATTTGGGACTCAGGTCCGGTCCGGCCAACTACTGAAGAAGGCCGGGCCAGACGGGGTTTATAAAGATTGGCCCGACGTCACAAGCCGGCCTAATTGCTTACACCAATCGACCGTCCAAGGTTCCAACGCACGTTCACAACTTCACAGTTCACACCCACCTACCGACCTACACCAACCAAATCCCATAACTTTAACTTATAAAATCCTGACATCCCAAATCTTACTCATTCCACGCGGTTTTACATTTTTTCATCACCTCACTTATTCTTACCTAATACTATACTCTCATCATTTCCTCACTTTCCACACCTATTATTTTCCGTTAGAACATACAAACGGGTCGAGTCATACCCAAACGAAAGAGATACGGATCACTCACATGTAGGATTATATTCCAAACATTTTCTATAAATACCACTTCCTATATTCCATATTTCACAACTCACACAACATACAATTATACAAACACACATTATTTCACTTACAAAATCATCTCTACAATGGCCTTCAACACCAACCAATTCTCCATCTTCGCCATCGTCATCGCCGCTTTCTTAGCAATGGCTAATGCTCAAGAAGCAGCCCCAGCACCGGCACCGGTATCCGTCACTGCAGCAGGGTTTTCTTTACCTATGTCTACTGCTCTTGTTGCTTTCTCTGTTGCTTTCTCCCTTTTCTCATTCCTCAAGCACTAGAGGGATTCATTTACTTATGTTTTGGGAGTTCATGGATTTTTGTTGTTGTTGAGGATTTATATATTGTAAAGGGATTTAATTATTCATTGTATGGAATTCTTTGCTGATTGTAACATTGTTGTGGTTACAATCACTATTTATACAATTAATTCTCATATGAAATGAAATAAATTCGCTCGATTTGTTTTAATTTGTTACTCCATATATTAGTATAAACCATGTGCAATGCATGCACGGTACATATAGAGATTATTTTTCAGTGTGTTATAGTTTGTAAATGAGCTTAGCTTCCTTACGAAGTTAACGAGCTCAGCTATGACGACAACTAAGACCGTAACTATATAAATTAAAGGACCTTAGTAATTTTCATACAGCTTTTAATAAAACCGATTAGAATATTCTTTTCTTCATTTGCTTGATTGTATTTATGAAACAATAAATATCAATAACGATTGTGTAATACACCGTTTTTTTAATTGAATATGAATTTCATTAATAATTTGCCATACGCTATCTACAATCGATATCAAAATTGACAAAATACTTAACTACATAAATCAAACAAACTCCAACCCATCTAAAACATAGACCTCTACTATTAAAGTATGACACTTTGAATACCATCTAATAAATCTTTGATTATTGATACGGAGTACAATTTTATGGGAGAAGATCTATGAATCCATCATTGTTTTTAAGAGGCTAAGCCTAATATCATTTGAAACACTATAGGAGGAACTTTTGTAACACTTATCTTCCACACATACGGAGTACATACTTATGATGAAATTAGAAGAAATCCACCAAGTGATGGGGACGAAAACTCTCGGAATGAGAGCCAAATAATTAAAATTCTCTTAAAGAGAAGACAATAATTAAATTCCATATTAAGTACATTAAAACTAATTTTTTGAATTTGAGGCTTATTGCAAACAAACTAATATGGTTGGGTAATTACTAATTACGGATGAAACTTCAAAAGAAAACCCGGTGTCGAATATTTTGAGACGCGATGGGTAACTTTTTATCTGCCTTTATTTCTCCGTTGGTCTTTGCACGACAATGAAAGCGGCTTTACTCCAAGGGTTAGAACAAGCTAGTAACATGATGTGCATCGACAAGCTTAGTGTTCTAATGGATAACAAGCTAGAAACTTTGCCTATAAACACCAAAAAAAATTAGTCTTTAGTATCACCTTGTGACATTATTAGTCCTCGTCTTAAGCTTAAAAGAAATAATCACTTCTTTAAACACGACTTACTGATGATACACTGCATCAAGACATACGGCGCCAGACTGATTGCTGATCGCTGATCGCTTTAATCTAACAGTAGGTCTTGCTTAAGACGGGTCGGATCTTACAACGGGTATTTTGTGAGAGAAAATGGGTCGAGGGGACAAGGTGCGCTCCCCCCATGTGCTCTCCACTCACCCTTGATGGGTATTTTGTGAGAGAATATGGTATCCGTCTTAAGCTTAAGAATTTGTGTTAATCTAATAATCTAATAGAGTAATAGACCTTCCAACTTCCAAGTCGTTAGACGTCCAACCCACGTTCTTAACGACCCTCACCAAACACATAACATTATTATTATTATTATTATTATTATTATTATGACACCCCAAATCTTACTTCTTACTAATTCCACGCGGTTATACATACACTTACACTTTGACAACTCATTTCCTCACTTTGCATTCCAGACATATAAATACAACTCACAACTTCACACATTTCACTTACAAATTCATCTTTGCTTTCTTCTTCTCATATTTCATCAAACCAAACATTACATAAACTAACAATGGCATCCAACACCAACCAATTCACCCTCTTCGCCATCGTCGTCGCAGCTGTCTTAGCCATGGCTAATGCTCAAGAAGCAGCCCCAGCACCGGCACCCGCATCCGTAACCGCAGCAGGGTTCTCTTTACCTATGTCTACTGCTCTTGTTGCCTTCTCTCTTGTTTTCTCCCTTTTTTCTTTCCTCAAGCACTAGAGGATTTTATATATATACTCCTGTAAAGGGGTTGTTGAGAGTTTTGGGATTTTATTATTTTTATTCATTGTGTATGGAATTCTTTGCTGATTGTTCATTGTTGTTACAATCACTATGTATAACAGTTACTATATATCATTATTTTTTATATATGAAATACTGAAATGATTTATATTTTGTCGACTTGTTTTTATTTGTTGCTTGTTTCTTTCACCGTGGAAGTTTTAAAAATTGAGCTCATTTTAAAGCTAGCTAGTTTAATTTGACCCGAGTTTGAGTTGAACTCAAGCCTATATACTTGCTCCCTTCAACTCCACTCTACCACTTCCACTTTTGTACATTATTTACAAGTGAGTATATAATTGCAATTTTCTCTCAATATATAAGTAAAAAATATATCCATGTGTGATCTTGTTTGATTCATCTTTATGAGTACATTATTAATATCTAACTTTTATAACTTTTACAAACATGTAGCTGATGATATTTACCGCGTAAAACACATCTCAGCAAATGTAAAAAAGTAATATGTTAGAGTGGAGTTGAAAAGAGGAAGTATATAATTAGTACTCTACATCAATTCAATTTTGGCTTCTTACCTTCATTTTTTATTAATAACTTAAGATTCAAAAGTTACATATAAAAATATTTGACAAATCAATGTAAACATTTGATATGCTAAAACAAAAACGAAATAATTATGCATGATACAGAGTAAATATTTTCACAAAACAAGAGCAAGCATATAATACTTCATGTGTAGAGTATCCCCTTGAAAAGTTCATTGATAGTTTAAAGGGATTGAAAGTACTACTTATATCAACAAATGAGACTTTCTTTTCTGGTTATTCAAGCAAAAGAACTATGCAATTAAGCGTGATTAGTTAGGAGTAGTCTTAGGATGAGTGACCCCCCGTGAAAAGTCCCGCTGGAAGTAGTATCAGGATGGACGACCTTCTGGGAAATACTCGGGATGTGCATAAGTGAGGACAAAATGCTTTGAAAAGGAATCGTGTAAATCTGTGGGTCATATACACAGCTTGTCGAGCTACCGAAGGCACGGGAAGATCTTTGCCGGAGACAAATCCCTCACCACTTAATTAATTAACAAAGTTTGTGGGTTTAAAGCTTGAAATGAAGTCAGATTGGACTATTAAAATTAAAACTCCATATAAAATGAGTTACAACCTTTGTTTTATATATATACTCACTATGTCACGGTGAGAAATTTACCCTTACTTTATTTGATAAAGGGAAAATAAAGCAAATGTAACTATTGACTAAGACATAGGGGATTATATATTACTCCGTAGTTTGTAACTGACAAGGTACCTAACTATCAAAAATTGTAGACGTTGATTCTATTAGCCGTTCTTTCCATTGTCTATGTATTTGTTTAGTTTCGAAAACCTGTAATAAAAAGGCTCATTCACTTGCGTCTAGAGCCACTATTTATGTGAAGTGCACTAGTAGTTGTTTTACAAATTTTACTTATTTTACCCAAAACACAATTTTTGTCTATACTCGTCTAAAACTTCGTGTAAAACATGTCTTTTTAACAATTTTGTAAGTTTTGTTTTCCATTTAAATTTATATGAGTACGTCCTTATTTTGTTTATAAATACGTTCTAACCCAAAATTTACGTCCAAAGACTATATTTTATAAGAATCATAAATCATTACTCAATAGAAATGATATGAATTACTCAATATTATAACAAAATGAATAATGATCGTTATACATACTGATTATATCAATCAATAAAGAATCACATAATATAAATAAATACTCAACACAAAAATAAATAAACCAATGATCCCTCAAAATAGAACATAATCCAACTTTAATCCCTCTAGTTCTTAATGAATGAGAAAAGAGAGAAAACAACAGAGAAAGCAACAAGAGCAGTAGACATTGGCAGAGAGAAACCCGCTCCAGTGACGGATGCAGGAGCGGGTGCAGGGGCTGCTTCTTGAGCATTAGTCATGACTAAGAAAGCCGCGACGACGATGGTGAAGAGGGAGAATTGGTTGGTGCTTGAGGCCATTGTTAATTCTTGGTTAGTTGGTTGAATGAAATAAGTAGGAAAAAAAAGATGATTTTGTAAGTGAATGATATTTGGAAGGTATATGAGTTAAGTTGTGAGAGATGGGAAATTATGTGAATTGGGAAGGGGTATATATAGGTGTGGATTACGTTTTTTCTAGCTTAATTTTAACTCATTTCAGTTACGTTCAACTCAATGTATGTAATTTACTTCGGTTTAATTTCAGTCAGTTTTATTTAGCTCATCTTGTCACAAATTTAACTCTTATTTCAGCTGCATTTAGTTCAACTCAGCTCAATTCAGTTTAGTTCAATTCAACTCAACTTCATTCAATTCGGTTCAGGCTGAAAAGAACATGGCCTAAATATCATTTCACATAGGTAAATAAGACAAATTTTGTTTTTTCCTATACATTTTTCTTTTGTTATATAAATTCCTCATAACATATAATTCGATCTGTTTTAAACACAAGACTAATGTGTACGTCTTATTAGATAATAAAAGCAATAAATCAAATGGTGGACATTATTTAAAAAAGATTTAAACACAAAAGAGTGAACCGTATTAAGAGACAAAGAAAGTACTTCTTATTTTTTGTTTAGTAATCCCCCTCATTCAACATTTTTATTATACTTTTATTCCTTTACGAGAAGTATTTTACTAAAGGATGGCGATAGGGCGCCACCGGGTGTTACCGAATTTCGGCGCCACCCTAATTAAAGAAAAGGAAAAATAAAAATGTAAAATGTTAATTTTTGTTTTTGCGCCAAAGGTATAAGGGTAAGTATGTAATATTATATTATCTATTCAATTAAAATCCAACTCCTTAAACTAAATTTACTCTATAATGTTTTACACCAAATTTTTTATTTAATATTAACCTAATATATACAAAGTTATGTTCATCGGTAATTACATTTCTTCATCTTTGTATTATGTTCATCTACATTATATTATCTTCATCAGGCATCATAGTTTATGTTTTATATTGATGATTTAATTACAGATATGGTTTTTTTTCACCGAACACACATTTATTATTAAATCATTGGAAAAAAAAAAATTATAACTAAGTCATCTTTATAAACTAAGGTACCCTATAAAGTATAATAAAATATCAAGTCGTCAAAATAATAACATAAGATGTATACGCGAGTTTATATTTACCTTTTTTCATAGTAATTATACAATTTGACAATTCCATACTAGAAAACGATTGGTTTTATCACTTCAATTTACCAAAATTTAAAATGTATGGACAAAAGTCTGTAATTGCTTACATATATAAATAAATTAATCAAATAAGTTAAAAAAAAAAACCAAACGCAGTGTTAATAAGTTTCGAATTTTAATACTCAGTTACAAATTAATCAAATAGTAGCATACCACTCAATCAAATTATGCATCATTTCATTCATTTGCATACTTGTACATTTCTGAATCAATCAAATTGTATCCTTTGATGTTATTTGTGACTTGCAACTTCTTTCCACAAAAAGTGGAAAAAAGTTAGGAAAGTTTTACTATTTTTTTGGGGTTGAATATTAAATATTATTAATTATGTCATGTTATGTTTCTAAAGTACCCTTTTCTATTAATTAGTTTGGAATTCAAATTTTAAGGGAGGGAAATGAAAATAGCTATGTACTTTACTTTAATACCCTTGATGGCGCCCAATTTATGTACCACCCGGTGGCGCCATCTCATTATACGTATAAAAACCGTCCTACCAACCGTAAAAAGTTACGCCATTAAAATTGGGGTGTAAAGCAAAAGCGCGTTGATTAAGGAGTAAGTAAGAAATGGGGTGTCAGAATATTGACAGGTTATTTGATTTGGTGTAAAGAAGTGGTTGTAATTAACATGCGTGTTGGATGATTGATTATGCCGAAAGTGTTTTGGCCGGTCGCCGGCACCGTATATCAAATTATCAATATGTCACCTTACATGCTTGCATACACTATTTTTTTTTCTTGCAAAACGTTCCAGTAGAGTTGGTCTACGGGTCGGGTTGGATTGGGCTAATCACAGATGTGGGCTGCCATAAAATGGCCCATGTCCGACCAAGCCCGACCATAAGAAGGGGACGATTGGGCTGGACTGAGCTGGACTCCCTTATGTCTTGGCCCAAACCTGTTCTACAAGATGAGCCCAGGTTGGTGAAAATTGGGCTGAAAGACGGGTCGTGCTGGCTTGTGAAAAATGGGCTCAGGTTGATGAAAATTAGACTCGATGTGTTGGGTCGAGCTAGCATGTCACGTTGGCTAGCTCTACATTTTAGTAGTCACTCCGTTGGTATAGGCAAGTAGTAATTTATTTCCATTTTGGCTCGTTTAGGTGAATAATAACAAATCATTATAAAATAGGACAATGATACCGCGACACTTGGTGTCGTCGAATCTCGGCGACACCTCTCACATATTTTTATTTAGATCCACGATTTTAGTGGTCACTTACATATAGGCCCACCATTTTTAGTGATTCCATACATACACATGTGAGAGGGTGTCGCCGAATCTCGACGACACTGAGTATCGCTATCTCATTTTCCTATAGAATATGTTATTCAATAATTATCTATTTTGGTATTTAGTAAGTTGTTTTACCTACAATGACCAATTTACCTCTTCTACTTAACAAATTGCATTCATCCCTCTTATACTAAAAGAATAAGAGGTCTCAAAAATTTTCCCTCCAAAAAGCATATTTTTAAATAAGGTAGCTAATAATAACAATAATCTTTTCATCAAGTTATATTATTTTTACTAACTTCTAACCTATAATATTTTAATTAAACTATAAATAAAATTTTATTAATACTATTATTTGAGAATGACTTGACTAATACTGCGTATAAAACAAAATTATAAACAATTTTTATTACTTTTGTGATAAGAGATTGAGAAAAAATATAAATTGGGATCACTAGCTTTGTGATATAAAAATATTTTCCTTAAAATACATTTCAACACGCTACTCAATTTTCTTAATCACATTATTACTTTTCAGTTTCAACTTTGTTAGGTTCAAAGAAACATGATTCATGACAAGAAAAATGAATAACTACGAGTGATACAACTATTATCCAAATAGTTTATTATTGACTGTAATTTTGGTTATACGTCACCAAAGTTCAATGACCATTTTATAGGGCTCTCTTTTATTGACTTTCTAGGACAAAACATAACATACAAAACA
>JAIUZE010000774.1:0-21121 GCA_022085475.1 Heliosperma pusillum | reverse complement strand
TAACTAATTCATTTTAAGTGAACGAATGTCTAGCAACTCGAGAATGATTTAACTAAGGTGATGGCCCTAAAAGCGAATGACATCTGTATGTCCATGATTAAAATATTCAACATATATGAATCATTTTACATGCATTTTATCAGGTGGTTTGGTTTAGGCGGAATATGATGCAGTTATCTATCATGTGAAGGAAAGAAAAACGAGAATGAAAAACGTAAAAGAAAAAACATGTCCTAGTGTGGCCTATCCTACCAAAAAGAATAAAATACAACTCGGAATCCAACAGATTGGACCCTCGAAGCTTGACTTTATCACCCTCTTGGTCCTGCAACGGGAGGAGCTCCAATCTCCATCTTTAGTCTCGTTTGAAATTACAACAAATAAAATACAAATATAACCTAATTTATTACAAACTATTGTCAAAACCCAAACTAAAAATAATGTAGATGCGAGATCTCAAAATACCTCCAGACTATATTACCCAACAATCAGTATATACGGTACACAATCTACTCAGGCCACACTAAGTACAACTGATTGTAAAATTACGTTAAAACTTCATTCAAGACATTCCAAAAACATTATAAAAGCATCAACTAAAATAAAACATTCAAGACATAATACAGTTATTACGATGTTTTATTATCCAAACCACCCTTTAACATAGATTATAATTATGTGATAATTCTGTAATTACCCACATCAATTACAATCTCGATTCATTTTACTGATAAAATGAACTCTCCTAAACATTTCAAACTTCTTTAAAATGTAAGATATTAAGCATATGTGAACCGATTCACATTAATTATACACAATCCGAATAATGTACAATTAAAGGCCAAAAACTTGAACACGAAAAACAGAAATTTTTCGTCAAAAAATTTTTCGGCAAAAATTTTTTAAGCAAAACGGTCCTTATCGACAAAATAGGGAAAAATTAATATCCTTTCAAATGATAAACTCATTCAATATCATTTTCATTTTCATTTTAATCTAATCTTTATTAAATTAAAACATCTACAAATCTATTCTATGTTATTTTAACAGATTAAAATAACAAAATAAATCTAAATGAAAACGAATACGAAAGGAAATACGATTCTGTAAAGTACTCGATCGAGAAGAAACTCGATCAAATAATTATTCCTAGTCGACAAATAGGGACCTCGATCAAGTATAAACATCACTCGATCGAGACACTAAAGTCCTCGATCGAGCAAGCATACCATTCGATAGACCAAAACTTTGATAAAACCGCTCGATCGATCAACCAATTACTCGATCGACCAAACCTTTAAGCAAAACTGCTCGATCGAGCAACATCAAGTACTCGATCGACCAACACATTTAGAAAACAGTTCGATCGAGCAAATAAAGCAAACGATCGAGACAAACACACACAAAAACTGCTCGATCGAGACACTAAAGTCCTCGATCGAGTCAAACACACAACGGATGAAAACAGTTTCGGTTTATGAAATCAAATTAAAACAATTTCGTGGCCTATGCTTTGATACCACTTTTGGGAAATCGGTATTACCACAAAACAATTATAATAGGATTATAACGAAAAGTAATAATTTGATATTGCTAGTCATAAACGAAAACAATAAGAATAGTAGAGATTTAGTAATCAACCTCCGGTCCTAGCAATTGGCGTAAAGAACAGAGATATCAAAGTAGATATCCTCCTAATCGTTGCACCTAAGATGCTCCGAGAAATACCCTTTTCTTTTGCTAGAAAGTAATACAAAAGTTACTGCTAACCTTTTGTTTTGTGTTTGTCAAAAGTTACAGTTAACTTTTGTCAGTTTGTGTGATTTTTAGATGAGATGGAGGCAGAGAGAGAGAATTAGGTTAGAAAAACCAAAACACTTTTCTGCTCCTCCTTCTTCAATACTCACGGCACCTTTTTGGTAGGTTTTATATGAGGGGATTTTTATGTCTCCTCAAACTAACTACCCATTGACCCGAAAACCCAAGTGTATCTGGATACCGTGTTTCGGTCATTTTAGCTTCCAATATAATGTAATATCTTATAATCGTCGTTTTACATGGACCGACATTATAATCCGTCATTAATTATAAATATCCGTATATTTATACTTTGCCAATTAATTATAACGGTTTACGTTTAATTAGCTTACATTATATACTATAATTAAATATAACCTTTTATATTCAAGTTTACGAATTACAGTTAATTCGTCTCAGCTAACTTTATTTAATCATTATTAAATAATCGTCTCATCATCACATTGACTAACCTTTTAGTCAAATACATTGACTAACCTTTTAGTCATTTAATTCGGCATCAATATGATCATTTTCTCAAATAATCACATCTCTCAAACACATCCTATAGGTGTGACTTTTAGGGACCAGTTGATCACCGCCATCTGTATGACAATAACGTCAAACTTATCTAGCAAGCCAACCGTTATTGATAAACGTTAATCAACTGATTATTATACAAAGTATACCCTGTGAACCTACAGAGATTTATTTATGTTATTGCACTAACTGGAGGACACTAGCTCCAACAGTTTGTAAGTTGAATTATACGTGAACATTGAGTTAGACTCTTGCATGAAATAGATGATTGACGTGGTTTATAAGTCGAGTCTCTATCTTATCAAGTATATGCCGCTAACGGTAAGATGTAAGCCCTAGTGAGTATATAGTTGTCTAAGGGTGTTTTCCCCGAGTCTTTCTATAATATGATGGTTACAGTTTTGTACTTCATGTACCGATATCTTTACATATTGAATTGCCTATTTATCCTTCTCGTATTTCACATGTACATTTATATATGCATGCTTCTACTTTTGTATTTCCGTTTATGTACGTTTAATGTGATATGACTGGGAGAACCCGGAGTTACTCCCCACTGATTGTGGCGTTCATGTTTTTCATGGATGAACAGGTTGCTTGATTTGATGGTTTTTTGCTTGTAGTATTTTGGGTTCGGGTGTGAGCTAGCGGGCGTTGACCTGAATGAATTACCTCTAGATTATATCCTCCTAAGTCCTATAGATTATATAAAATCAAATGAGAAAGAACAAGAAGTGGGAGGGAGTAGTCGTAGAAGTAGATACTTGGGGCTTTCTAGGATCACGACTTGGGACTTTAGTGAGTTGTTTAGGTGTTACAGTTTTTACTTAGATCTAAATCTAAACGCAAAATCTTGTTTCGAACGGAACATTTTCGTTTGAAAAATAAGACGAGATTATATTGTAACTTTTTGATAAAATATAACCACAGCTTACATCAAATTGTTTTCAATAGTGGTTACATGTAATTGTAAAGTAGTTATAAAATTCCGTCTTATTACTTCAGACTAAAATAGTCCGTTTGACGCAAGACCAACAAAAATCTAAATATAGTAATAAACTCAGCTGCCAAAAAAGACAAGTAAAAAAATAGTCACTGTAAATAAAAAAACGCTCCTCAACTCCACAAAACTCCATTACTCACAAAACTCTAAAAACCATAACTCATATTCCTCCTACTATTTTCCCATGGCAACTACAGTTTCACTTCTCTCACTACTCACCCTTCTACTTCTCACCACAATATCCGCCACCGTTACCGCCGCCACAAAATCCGGCGAGCAGGCCCCACTATTCGTTTTCGGCGACTCGCTTTACGATGGCGGTATGACTTTCTACAACGGCATTCCGGGTGCCGGAGCTGAGTACTGGCCTTACGGTGAAACCCATTTTCAAAAACCCGTTGGCCGCTTTACTGATGGTCGGGTCATACCCGACTTCTTAGGTACTTTTATCCATATCCGTATCCATTTATATTTCCGATAAGTTTTTACTCTGTCCGTCCCAGTCATTTATTTATTCACTCCGTCCCAGTCATTTATTTACTCTCTCCGTCTCAAGTAAACAAATGAACGAGACGGAGGGAGTATAACGGATTGCGACAGATAATATAATTTAATGTAATATAATAATTGCAGCTCATTATGCGGGTTTACCGTTTCCGGAACCGTATTTGAAGCCCGAATTTGAAGATTATAGATTTGGGATTAATTTTGCTTCTGCTGGTGCTTGTGTTCTTGTTGAACTTCGACCCGAAACTGTATGTTTTTTGTTTAATTTTTTTTTTACTTTATTAGTACTAATCATATGTTTATGTTTGATTAAAATACGGTTTTTGATTTGATTATGCGGGTTTTGTTTGGAATGGTGATCTATGGTTGAATGAATTAGTTAGCTTAGATCTTAATTATTAAGATTGTGTTGTTTTTGGATGAACATTATGATTTGATTAGTTTTTAAGAATGAGATGATTAATTTATTAATGATTTGTCATAATCATCTTAATTTGATAGTGGTAGTTGTTAGATTTTTGTTTAACTTAACTAGTGGTTGAAGGTTTTTAGTTGACTTTTCTTGATCTTTATGTAATGTCAAACAAATTTGAAAAAAATAATTACAAAAAAGAGTGTAGTTGGTAGGTAACAAAATAAAACTCCATTTATTATTGTTGTTCGGGTGACGGTGTTATTTGAGTTTTTGTTAACGGAAATAGAATTTCATGGCGGTCTTAGGCCTTGTTCTTTTGGACTTAAACAGTGCGATTCGGTTAGTCTAGTTCATTTTTGCTCATCATTTCCTTTTAGCTCGGCTAATAAAACTTACGTTAGTTAAGTTTAGTTCAGTTAAGAGAATTTCGGGCAATTAAACTATGCCTGATTTGGGAACTTTGTTTGTGAAAAGTTGCATTAATGCCATTCTGGCAATTTTTATTCATAATGTTTAAAAATGAATAATTTTATACTCTATCCGTTCCAATCATCTGTTTGCCTTTGATTAAAATACTTCTCACAAAGAATATAAAGGGCAAAGAAATGGATGAGATGGAGGGAGTATTGATAATTGAAGTTCATTTTAGAGAGTAATAATTTTGGTGTATTGGTGGGTTATTGTTCAGATCAATTTGAAGATGCAGATAGACTACTTCATGAAAATAATCCCTAAATTAAAGGAGCAAGTTGGTGAAGAAGAGACTAGTAGGCTGCTGTCAAAAGCAGTGTATTTATTCAACATTGCTGGAAATGACTATGTTACCCTTTTCCAGAATAATCTCAAGAAGAAAATTCCTTCTTCTCACAAGAATGAATTCATGAACACAATACTAGGGAACATTACCATTCACCTTAAGGTAAAATCTCTACATCTACTTGTTAAATTAACCCTTTTAGTTATACTTGATGTTTGTGTTATCGGGTGATACCGAGTTTCAGTTGAATAATAAATGACGATAATGAAATTTAGCATTCGATTTATCCACTAATATCCTTTCAGTAGTTGTTATTAGAGTGAAAAGAATAAGTATAAGGTTTGTTAATTATTACACTAAAAAAACAGGTACAAGATTTGGTAACTTAGATGTAGACAGGTGCAATAGGAACAAGCTGGCAAAGTGGGAGGTGTGTCGGTCGTTTAAATTTAGAATTCTAGAGGAAGTAGTAAGTGTTAAGTGTTAACCATGAGGAAAACAATAGTAAGTTTCCCCAATAAATCATCACATTTATGACTAGTTTTTTATGATAGTTTATAGACTTATAAGTAGTTCCTAAGTACTATGATTAGGTGTAAGGTTATAGGCACCACCGTACCCGGACCTAGATTTTGAACGATATTCGATTTTCAAAATCATTAATTTTACAAGTTGGGACCAACCCAGGTGAAACCGGATGCCCGGTTATTGGATACCCAAAAAAACCGGTTGAGTTAAATGTGGATCAGACAAACCGGAAATTTTGGGTATTAAAACCGGTTTCCAATTCAGTTGCGGTTACAAAACCGGTTCTGTTTTTATGCTCAGTTGCTCACCCCTATATACTCATTATTTGAAAGAAATTGTGGCGAGAGGCATCTCTAAATATGCGACTGGCAACAAAAAAGCCTAGATTGAGCATCACACCGGATACGGATCCGTGTCCAGATCCGGACATGGATCCCTTGTTGTATCCTTCGGTGTGGGAGTGTTTTGTTCTTACCCTCTGTTTTTGACATGAATTTAATGCTGTAATAAAGTTGTCGTTCTTATTAAACAGGAAGAAACTATTTTGAATATACGATGATTCGAAGGTTGTATACATTTGACCGTCTTATCTTACCGAAACTTTTTAGGTAGCTTAACTCGATTACTTCCCATAGCTTAACTCAATTAATTTCCGTATATAAATGTATCAGAGAATATACGACGTAGGAGGAAGGAAATTCGCGTTCCAAAACATAGGACCACTGGGATGCATGCCATCAATGAAGTACATGTTGGGTTTTAGGGGCACCTGCAAAAAAGAGCCTCAAGATTTAGCAAGGATGCACAATCTTGCCTTTGTTGCTCATGCCAACAAATTGCAGACCCAATTCCCTGGATTCAAGTACTCCATTTACGACTTCCACTCTTCTTTAATCCTCCGCGTCTTATCTGGGCCCAAATATGGTAAGTTCATCATCTTCATTGTCTTTGTATTATATTCAAGTTCTTTTACGAACGTTGCCGGTGCCCGGTGACTACTTTTTCATTTAAATTGGTCATAATATCTTTATACATGGACCTGATATACACCTTTACAAAGTAGTCTAGACCTTGTCCGTGATCGAGTTGCGCACTTGTGCCTTGACCTTGGCAAATGGGTCGTTTAGGTCGGGTTAGGTCATTTTCGGGTAAGTAATAATCGGGTTAGGTCATTTCTGGGTCGGGTCATTATGGGTCAGGATTTTGCTTAAATAAGTCATTTCGGGTCGTTTGGTTCATTTCAAGCCGGGTCGGATTACTCTCGGGTTGGATAAGGTCTTTCGGGTCACACTTTCCGGCTCACTTTCTAATCTCGGGTTGGGTTATTTGGGTCGGTCAGCTTTGTCAGGTCCACTTGTGACTCGTCACGTTAGCCCGGTGGCCAGCCTTCCAAGTCCCACCCTTGCGTGAAATGTAAGGGTTGGTCTTCTATTTTTAGGGAATCAGGTAAAGTAGAACAAAGGTTGTCAATTGTGCATATGAAATGTAAAGTTAGGCTAATAATAGAGCTGCCCACTTTTTATTTTAACAATTTTATGTGGACCTTGTTGAACTGGCATCCACTAATCCACAACCTTTTCTTTATTAAAAAAATAACCCTGAGTTCAGTAATTAATTGAGTAACCTCCATGGTTTGCGTAAATAAGAGTTTTCTCCGGGTTTTAGGGCTTTTGGTGCTATTTCATGTGCATCTCACTTTTTGATGAAACCCAATATAGGAGTGTGCAAGTGAAGGAGTTTGTAAATTTATGGTTGGTGTCTCTTAGAACGGGCATATCTGTCGTACAATCTAAAATAGGCCAAAGGACCTTTTATTTGGATAGATGAGACACGTTTTGTTTTGCTAGTCTCTAGACATTTTCGCTTTTGTCCAAATTATCCTATTTGACCTGTTTTAAGTGTAGGACTATATTCTCATCTTAAACAAGTTCTGGCTTTGAGCTTAATAGTATTGCTAGCTACTGAACTCCCTGCTCTTGCTCCGTCCTCGTTTCATACAATTTTACATAGAGCTAGTAAAAGTTGACCTTCATGAAGAATCTTACCCAATAGAACCTGAAAATTTGGGGACTGTATTAACGTGATCAATGACGGAGCCACGGCCCCCATTCCAGGGTCTCGGGACACAAAACGGAAATTTTTTGGTGCATTTTATGCCAATTTTTAGGTAAAATTTATATTTTTATGTAGAAATAGGTATCATGAAACCCACAAAGAAAATTTTCTGAATCCGCTACTGAACCTGATGCGTCCCGAGGCTAAAAAGCGAGGTTAAAATGATAGGAGTAACTGATGACAAGCATATACTCCGTATGTCCTAACCCAACCTGACCAAAATGACTTGAGATGACCAATGACCCGGTAAAACTGAAACGATACAAAAGCGTTTGCACCGACATTGTTGATTTTCACTTAAATTTTCGGTGAGCGCTACAAAATTTGGATGTAACATAAATTGTAAAATTGATGATGATAGGTTTCAAGGAGACCCAAACAGGATGTTGTGGAAGTGGAAGGTACCATGGAGACTTCACTTGCCAAAAGAAAGACAAGAGCTTCTCAGTTTGTAGTAATCCCCACGATTATTTGTGGTTCGATGCAGCTCATACCACTGATAAGGCTAACCAACAATTTTCTAAGGAGTTCTGGGCTGGTTCCTCCGACGTTGTTTCGCCTGTTAATTTACAGACTTTATTTGCTATGTGATCCCCTTTAATTCTTGGGTTATTTGATTCAGTTACTCCTATTTGTTCCTGTTTCTGGTTGATGTATGTTACGAACACAAATACGGTAATTAAGTAGTCTTGTATGTACTTAAGACGATTTTATAATAGAGAAAATTAGGGCGGCGGTGGAAATCAAGCTTGTATTAAGTAGAGGAATGATGGTGGTTATGGATTTAATCTTGTAATTTACAAATAAGTTATTAAGTGTAATCCAAGTAGTGCATAGTTAATTCAGTGAATTTGTATCGAAAAATTGTATCGAAAAATTCTCTTTATTTCATTTGTTTTTTTAGCTATATCCACATTATCGATTGCAACACACAATAAGGTATCTTAGTTTAATGATTAAGACGGTGGTCTTACAGGCTAAACATCGGAACATAGAATCTCCCCTCACCGTAATATTGTACTTTAAACAGTTGCACCTGTAATTACAATCATTGGACGCTCGAAAGTACAGGAATACTCTGTTCATACCTAAAGAAATTAGATGGATCAAACTTTGGCTTGACATACAATAACCTGTTGACATTATCCTTGAAAAAGTCCATGGCAAAACTTAAGGTTCCATCAACATTGGTACCGATATCAATGTCTCTATAATTCAAGAATGCCTCTCGTCGATTACTAGACACGTATGGAGTAAATGTGGCATGTAAATCTCGAGTCGCTTGGATGTTCTTGATCATGGCCTCAACACTTTCATCTTGGCAAAGAGTTATGTATTGCATTTTAAGGAGATTTCCTGATCGATGTGTAAATGCTGTTGCATTTTCAGGTATTTCGCTCATTCTTCCACTGTATGGATTAAATTGCAACATCACACTTTCAACCTCGACCATTTTCTTCCATACCGCCTTCAATCCCTCCCGTGGGATTGGGGTTTTGACATAATCAGACTTGTGTTTTTGAAAGTTGTTGGTTGATGTAGGAGTTCTTTGCAATAACACTTCAATTGAAGTTGTTTGAGGAAGGTTATTCCAAAATAGAAGTGTTTTTACCCATGGCATCTCAAGGCACTCACTTTTATTTAATCCCAAAAGTGGGTGTTTGATTAATGACTTGAATCGGTTTAGTTGCTACTTTTATTTAATCCTAAAAGTGGGTGTTGGATTAATCCCAAAAGTGGGTGTTGGATTAATGCCTTGAATCTGTTTGGGCTAGGACTCTGTTTTGGGCCTATGGTCTGTTTTGGGTCTTTCTAGGTTTTTTTTGTACTAGGTCTTAGAGAGTAGTATATAAACTCTCTAAGCCTAACCATAACGGTTATGCTATCCTACAATCTGAACTCTGAATCTGAAACTCTGTAATATTCCTCAACATTAATAAAACTCTCCTCCCTTCTGCCATGTGGACGTAGCTAACACACCGTTAGTGAACCACGTAAATTTGTGTGTTATCGTCTTTATTGTTCTTTATTTGTTCTTTCTCGTTTCTGTCATAACAGTGGGAAGTTTTTGTTTATCAAGGAAAGTAGGGACTCGGTTCACCCGAGGTACGATCCAATAAATGAAGCTTGGACCGTCTTGTTTCCTTCTTGTAAAAATTGTACTTGTGGTTGTACTCGAATGAAAAGGTTTTTGTCAGGGGCGTAGCTATTAAGTAGCATGGGGTAGCACTTGCTACCCCAAACCCGGAAATAATCCTAAGAAAGACGAAGTCTTGCTACCCCAAAAACTACTGACTTGGAAACAAGGATAAGAAAAACAAAGGCGAGAATTGCTGCATCAATATCTCTGTGGTGCAGTGGTAAGGTGGCAATCAACTTAGCTTACTGCCCGTGTTTGAATCTCGCCTGGAGCAAATTTTTTTTCCCTTTTTTTATTGTTTCCCATAAAGTCCCCCTTCCCGTCCCTATCCCCGTCATCCTTCTATAGTTTTTCTACATTTCTTTTTTTTTTCTTCCTTTTTTATTTTGCACGGTTTATATTTTAAATATTTTTAGATTTTTTTTAAAGGCCAACGCTCGAAACTTCAACCCTAGACGTACATATAAATGAGACGAAAATAGAAAAATAGAAAGAATATAATATTACATTAGATAAAATGCTACGCTAACTAATATGTTAATTCTTTAACAAATTATACCGTAGCTAGTTATACATATTATTTTTCACTTGACATTTTTTGTTAGCTATGCTTAACGGTCATATGAATTGTTCGCATAAACATTTTTTATCGCATAAATGACTAAATTACAGCGACACACGACAATTGAGGAAATATTTTGTCCTTATTCTCGTGCTAAAAAATGTGATTCTTATGAATAATTATAAACAAGCCATTTCTTACGAGATAATTAGTCCGTATATATTTTTATGTTTTCGCTTTTTTTAGTAGAAAATACATTACAAAAAAATATGCTACCCCATGTTTTAAATCCTGGCTCCGCCCCTGGTTTTTGTCAAGTGTTTTAGCGACTTGTTGCCATTGTGAAACAATACTACAATAGGCACCTTGTTCCAGTGTCCTAGTAACACGAAAAACTGTGACAATATCCGGAACACGTACTAAGTTAATTTTCCAAGAAACAAAAACACTTAAACTAGCTCGATCCACCACCTCCCCTAATAGCCCAAAATAGATCTTCACCCATGGCTTGTCTATCAAAAACTCTACCATTAGCGTCAACAACTTGTGCATCGATAATGTTATCGATAGACAACCCGAATTGCCTCAACATGACCACCCCATAGCCACCCCCGCTAAAGTGCCCATCCGTGCCAAGGGTAAGGCATACACCCGCGGGTGAATATTGCTTTGGAGAGTTGGTTTTCCGGAGTTGATTTTGTTTCGAGACATTGAATAAAATTTTCAATTGTTGATTTTGAAGCTTGTACATATGAAACCAAAAACAAGACAAAAAATGGTAGTAACATATTAAATTTTTGCAATATGATAATGAGATTGTCCATTTTTAGAGTAATCTGGTGTGAATATAATTGTTTAATTTGGTATAGGGATTAAAGTGTGATCAATTTGTAGGGATTCTCATGATGTGATTATAGCTGGGATACCATCTTTGTTCATGATAGGAGTCATAAGGTTGAAACCGCGACCTTTGTTCTGGCTTTAATAACATGATAGATGGATCATTTCAATCACAATCTTAAGGTTGATGGTTGCGACCCATATATTATAGTTATATGCTATTATAGTGTTCGTCTTAATGTGAATTTGTGTTTTTGGATATAACTATTTATTTTTCAATTTTTTTTATTTATTTTACAAAATAGGCATAATATAAGCATTCTGAACCTTAGCGTTATAATCCATCAATTTTATTTTTTAACAAAAGAAAAATACAACTTAGGTAGTTGTTCATGAGTGCAAGTGTGAAAATTACTTGATTATGTATTTAGGTGAAAACAATATTTGTATTACATCACCTTGTATAGTACTCCCTCTGTTTCGGTCAATTGTTGTCTTATTCCCTTTTAGTGTGTTTCAGTCAATTGTTTTTTCTTATATTTGGAAGGATTTATATGAGTAATTTGATCACCTAATGGGCCAATTGTCCACTTGTCATACATTAAGTGGAACCACAGATTGTCCATCACTCTTTCATTGGTCTTTGTCCCAAAATGAAAGGATAATAATTGACCGAGACGGAGGATATTAAGAGATATTGTAAATATATGCTAATTGATATATACAACAACAAACAACAACAACAACAACAACAACATTATCCCAGTGTCTCAACGGCTTCCGCAAAATGTGGATGTACGTAGTCTTACCATTGTGTTAGCAACATAAAGAGACTGTTTCCGACAGATCCAAGATGAAAAATTGCGTCGAAAATTAGATCAAATGACTAGTATTACCCAAAATAAAAAGCGCAGTCACAGCCATTTTTTTAGGGTTTAGCTAGCATTGTAATATTTGTTTAGAAACCCATGTAATAAGGCTTGGTAATATACATCCCAAAATTCCCAAAATTCTCATCCTAGTTTTTCATAAATACTGACAATTTGCTTATGTTATTATGTGGTGTGTGTAAATGCAAATGAATTTGAACATTACTCCAGTATAATCCTTGATGCATGCTTATCTTTATTCAGCTATATATTTATATTATATAGATTGCAACAAACAATCAAAATATGTAGCATATTATCACCTTATCCAATTATTGTATTGGCCTAGCTTGTATCTAATCATTGCTAGCTAGAGACTAGAGAGTATTGGAATACTCTGTTCATACGTAAAGAAATTAGTTGGGTCAACATTTGCCTTCACTTGTAATAACCGGTTCACATTATCCTTGAAGAAATCCATAGCAAAACCTAAGCTCCCATTAGCATTAGTTCCAATATCAATGTCTCTATAATTTAAGAATGTTTCCCTTGGATTACTAGACACATATGGAGTAAATGTATCATGTAAATCTCTTGTCCCTTGAAGGTTCTTGATCAAAGCTTGTTCACTATCATCTTGCCATTGTGTAATGTATTGCATCTTAAATAAGTATCCCGATCGATGTGGAAATGGTGTCGCATTTGCCGGTATTTCACCCATTCTTCCACCATATGGATTCCATTGCAATATCACACTTTCAACCTCTATCATCTTCATCCATATAGCCTCTAATCCCGCTCGTGGGATCGGAGTTTTGACATAATCGGACTTGTGTTTTTGAAAGCTATGAGGTGGTGTGGGAGCCCTTTGCAATAACACTTCAATTGGAGTTGTTTGAGGAAGAAAATTCCAAAATAGATGTGTTTTAACCCATGGCATCTCAAGGCAATCACTTGGTTTTAAGCCTAAAATTGGAAACCTTGTATTTAACAAGGGGACTAGGGTTTGGGCCCGTCCTAGGTACATTCCAATAAAAGAAACTCGGACCGTCTTGTTTCCTCCTTGTAAAATTTGTACTTGTGGCTCTACTCGAATAAAAAGTTTTTTGTCAAGTGTTGTAGCCACTTGTTGCCATTGTAAGACAACATCGGTGGCACCCTGTTCTAACGTCTTAGCTACTCTAAAATTTGTACGTAACAGTACGCGGAACACGTACTAAATTTATTTTCCAAGAAAGAATGACACAAAAACTAGCACCACCACCTCCTCTAATAGCCCAAAATAAATCTTCACCCATTGATTGTCTATTAAGAACTCTACCATTAGCATCAACAACTTGTGCATCGATAATATTATCGACAGACAAACCGAACTGCCTTAACATGACCCCGTAACCACCTCCAGTAAAGTGGCCACCCACGCCAACGGTGAGGCATATTCCTGCAGGGAAAGCATGGAGTCTACTCATATTAGCAATCTTGTAATAAAGCTCACCTAGAGTTGCACCGGATTGGACCCAAGCCGTCTCACTTGACATGTCTATATCGATTGATCGAAGATTAAACATGTCGAGTATAACAAACGGAACTTGTGCAACATACGAGAGGCCCCCAAAATCGTGACCTCCACTTCGTATCCTTATTTCAACATTATTAGCCTTGGCACATAGTATAGTTGCTTGGACATGGGATACATCTAGGGCAGTGATTATAGCTTGAGGTTTCGGAGTCGACGATGTATTGAATCGACTATCACGTATGTATGTTTGTAAAACATCTAAGAAAGATGGATCATTAGGTATGAAAATAGCGTTTGAGATTGGGTTTGCCGGACTTGATTTCGTTGGAAGGCATTGGATAAAATTGTCCATGCTTGAATTTAAAGCTTGTACGTTAAAAACTAAAAACATGAAAAATATTGTGCAACATGAAAATGAGAACTTCATTTTTTAAAGTAATAATCTTATACGACTATGTGTATAAATGTTTTGTACGTAATTGAATATATTCAAGTGATCAATTTATAGGGATTATTGTGATGCGATGGTAGGCGACGTAATGCTAGCTTTTGTATATAATTGAGTAAGTCAAATGTGACCTAATGCTAGCTTTGGTGCATAATTGAGTAAGTCAAATCTTACCCATGATGGACTTAGGGTTTTTTGTTCGGATACAAAATTTTTTTATGGAATAAAATTGCATCTTAGGGAAATTTTTATACTATCATACAATTATTAGAGGTGACAATCAGGTCAGTCGAATCGGGTTTGGGCCAGATCAAGTCAGTCGGATCATATCGTATTCGGGTTATATCGGGTCAACTTTTCCTTACGGGTCGAATCAGGTTCGGGTCGGGTCGCTATCAAATCGGGTCATTTAGGGTCAAATAATCCATCGGGTCGAGTCGGGTCGTTATCGGCTCCGGTTACTTTGTCATAATACTTCAAAATTTTACCATTACATTTAGGTTTTTACATTTGGTTTAGTTACCTCATTATAAAGTCAAACTTATCAATTTAAACGATAAATCACTTTCATTTTGATCAATATTAAGCTTAAAAATCGTCAGACCATCAATTTAATTGGGTTTAAATCGGGTCAGGTCACTATCGGGTCTGGGTCGGGTTTGGGTCATGTTTATATGAGATACATTGGTTTGAACACAAGTCTCTCACATATTCACACCTAAGCCAAATTGATTACATTGATTAAAATAACAATGTCTATAGCTTATATCAAATTCCTAAACCTCCGTGTTTGATTATTATTAGTGATTTTTTCAAATTGTAATAAAAATATTATTAAAAACTTGAGGGGTACTATTAAAAACTACTTGGTTATTATCACCAATTACTCTATCTTAATTTAAGGATTCTTAACCATTATTTTGGACATCTTCGGTAATTGTTTTGGTAATAATGAAGAGTCAATCCTTTTAATCTATTTATCGGACTTTAATAGTCAATTTAAGCTAATTATATCTTAATGTTTGTGTGATCATCTAATATTTTGCCACTTTTTTATATTTTTTTTACACAAAATCCTTTTTTGTATTGGTCAACGTGCCCCATTTTAGATTACAATAAGTCTTGCTTAAGACGGTATCTATCCTTTTTAAACTTTAAGACAGATCAAATACTCACATGGTGATTTGGTATATATTTAACTCGTCTTAAACTTAAGACGAATATGCGAGAGCTTGGGTTTAGATTATGTGTCAAAGCCATAAAGAAGTTGCAAAAAATTATACCTCTATAGGTACAAAAGCATTGTACAAATATATACGTTCTAAGTGAATTTATTTGTACTGTTTTTGAGCGTTTTAAAATTTCTGAGTTATATATACTATAATTTTTATGCAAAAGCTTAGTAACTATATCACTAATGAAGTAGTGATAGTCTGGATATCACCAAAATGGATACACATGACACCGAGAAATGCCTTTTAACTTTAATAAAATATATATTTTATAGATATACAAGTACAACTTTATTTTGTATAAATATTTAATATTAAATTTTAATTAATAATGCAAATTATGTTGAGTATATGCTAATTAATTTCTTTCTCTCATTCTTTGGATTCATATCATTAGATCAATATTTGTGAGAAATATTTTAATCAAATGGTATGAATCCAGTGAATAGGAGGAAGTAAAAAACATAACGGTTAGATTAATAATAACTCATACTCTTACATATACTAGAAGATAAGTCACATATAAATAAGATAATTAAACATGGTTTATCATGCAATGTATTTATATTACATCATATGGTATCTATATTATGCTAAGTTATAGATGACAATTGTTGTTCAATTGAACCGAGATCAAAGGAAAAAATTACAATCGATCCAAACCCTACTTTTAAAAATTCATGCCCCATCCACTATTTGAAAACTCATATCCATGTCCACCATTAAAAAACTCGAACCAAGTCCAAACCCGATAACATCAAATATTTTTGAACATTCAGGCTTTATTAAGCTTATAATTTCATGTTGAATTTATCATATAGTCAAATCAAATTTGGACCAGGTTCTGGATTATATGGTACGGATCGGGTATGAATTTGGAGCGGGTATAATCAATCGGGTATGGATTTTTAAAATTTTGGATATGGATTGAATTTGGATATGGATTGGTGACTTACTAAGTAAGTGAATCAATCGGGCTTGGATTTTGTAAAACCCGATCCAACTCGATCATTGTCATCCCTATGTTGAGATGAAGTGTCCTCAAGTGTCTAACGAATGTCCAAGCTTTAAAAGTATTAATAAAAAGTTAGACATGGTTGGTTAACTATGTTAAGTGTCTGACACATATTTTCGAGTGTCGTACGAAGGTCGGTGTTGGACACATATACGCTAGATAGTAAAAGTATCCGTGCTTTAGAAGTGATAGTATAGTATTGAGTATTGACTATTGAGTATTGATGGTATAATGTACCAATAGTAAAGAAGTAAGAGAAGAGATACGATACGATACAGAACTAGACATACTATGTCTACTATCGTAGTATCATGGTGATAGAAACATTTCAAGTACGTATGAACACGAATTTATTAGAAGTTTAAAAAATAAAATAAGAATATAATATAGATTATGACAAGCTATGGGTATAGAATAGAATATGAGAGCACGGGACTCCGAATTTTAACGTTTATCGCGATTTCCTCTCGATGATTATCCTTTGTTGAATTGGAAACTTGGAGTTAGTTGGTAGGAAGTAGACTTGGTAGAGATGGAAATGGCATGCGGAGCGACGGAACTGTTGAGCTGACCCGTTCTAGCATGACCCATGACATGGGATTAGCACCGCCCAACACAATACGATATGCTGTGGGTTGTGACCCGTTCCCGGGCCAAAATTTGAGAAAGGAGACAGTGCCTATCCGAGGCACGGTAAGCTTGAACAAGCCCAAAATACGAAGAAACAAGGCTGAAGTGCGTGGAAGAAATGTTTTGGCACGTCCAAGCACGATTCGCCAGTCGTCATGGGTTGTACATAAGCCGCCATTTCCATTTCACTGACATGACATGTCACGAAGCCCACCTTCCTGCGTCCGGGCCGTGTCATTTTCTTCCCCAGGTACGATGGGCTGGCACGAGACATGGCCCGATAAACCCCAAATTTGGACGTCTTTTCTTTTATGTTTTTGAGGTTAGAATAGAAAGTCATCTCTCATACTTTTGACGCGGGTCTTGACGCAACTTGAGTGAAGTTCTCCCCTATAGCTAAAGAGAGATTTATGGCAAAACTAGCCATGTCCCAAATATATAATCTGACTCGATAAGGTTGACACTGTATCCGAAAGTGACCCAATTGCAAGACCCAACTATATGATCCATAACCCGAATCAACCCGACCCGACCTAGCGTAAACTTTGATTGACTCAATGTTGATATAATCGAAGGTGGCCCGACCCAAAAGTCCAAAACCACCCGACTCGTAAGATTGGCTCTGAAATGGGTCTAAAATGACTGAAAGTACAAGTATTAACTTAGATATAGTGTTAATATTCTATATATCAATATAGAGGGTTAGCCGGTTGCAAAACACTATAATAAATAATTAATTTTGTAAGATACTCTTTTTTAGCCACACTTGTACTAATTAAAGTGTTTTAACTATTAACCCAAAATAATTCGACAAGAAATGACACGACCCGAAATAACCTGATTTTACCAAAAGCGACCCAAAATCGAAATAACCTGAGAACGTGACGTCTAAAATTGACCCAAAACCCGAAAAAACCCAACCTTACCCGACTCCTAAAGAAATGTGTGGCAAATCAAAATAAGCCGAACAAAATTGATCCGACCCAAATCCATTTCGATTTGCCAACTTAAGTAGGAACAAGTCAAGACTCAAGATACAATTGGAAAAAATTATATATATATAGTAAAAATAATACATATAAACCCAAGTCAAGACATAATAGAAAGACAAGTCAAGACATAATAAAATGACATATTATCTTTAATGAAGACGGATTAACTCGATCCTTATAATTGCTTTACTCACTTTGATAAATTACAACTTATAAATTTTATAAGTGTAAATATTATAAAGAATTGCATTTTGTTTAATTAATTTACAACACTATCCTATTTATAATAATACAATGGGTAGTTACACAAACTAGTATGTCCCTTCACCAATAGACACATTGATTCACCAAGGGGCATAATATCCGTATTACACTCTAATACTGTAATATATTCCAATACCCCCCTCAAGGTCATGGCAATTTGTTAAAAATTTCCATGAGTTTGGAAAGTAATTAATATATAAAAAAAATCATCACTTTTGCTTGATGCTTAGCGATTAATTAACATGTTGTAGTCGGTACCATGTCAACCATTTTTCTTTTCGTTGAATCGAGGAACGCCATTCTTTTCGGACCTCGTCGCACATTTCCTTCAAGGGAACGCCATTCTTTTCGAACCCTTTAAATTAAAGTTGAACGGGAACGTCATTCTTTTCGGACCCGTCAACCGATTTCATGGTTGAATAAAGACACCACATTCTCTCCTGAAGAGAATAAATGTGGGTACAATATCTTTTGGTGCAAACTTGAATCTTGTTCATGGAGTGCAGCCGTCATATGCATCATGGGCATGGCTTTTTCCTTCTCCATAAAAAGACTTGATACAATTCATGTAAGAACATAGACATTCACGGAAGAAGAAGGCAAATCCAAATTAATTTGAGTTTGCAAACTGATCAGAAACGCTACAACATTTGTGTGCGCAACAACATTTTTGTGGCAATGCCCTCAATACAAACCGCGGGGTTGTATTAAGAGGATTTTTTTTTTGAATGCAATTCTTTACGTGTGCAGCGGAAGAGATAGATTTAGACCGAGCGGATCCCGCTCTGATACCATGATAAATTACGACTTATAAATTGTATAAGTGTAAATTGTATTAATGAATTGCATTGTGTTTGATTTACAACCCTATACTATTTATATATAATACAAGGGTAGTTATAATAATTATATGACCCTGATAAATTACGACTTATAAATTGCATAAGTGTAAATTGTATTAATGAATTGCATTGTGTTTGATTTACAACCCTATACTATTTATATATAATACAAGGGTAGTTATAATAATTATATATATGACCCTTCACCAAGGGTCGCATTGATTCACCAAGGGGCACTTACGAATATCGGTATTGCACTCCAATACCGTAATATACTCCAACACCCCCCCTCAAACTCATGGCAATTTGTAAAAATTTCCATGAGTTTGGAAAGTAATAAATAAAAATAAAAATCATCACTTTTGCTTGATGCTTTAGCGATTAATTAACATGTTACAGTCGGTATCATGTCAACCATTCTTCTTGATGCTCAGCGATTAATCAACACAGTTTGTTGCCGGTATAATGTAGTTTTGACTTGTCCCTTGTCCGAACCCGATGAGACTGATATTTCAGCTAAGGCAGTCCTTTAAAGCTTTTATGAGAAACGCCATTCTTTTCGGACCTCGTCATATTTGCTTCAAGGGTACGCCATTCTTTTCGGACCTAGTCATATTTCCATATTAACACCATTTTTCTTTTTGATGAACCGAGGAACGCCATTCTTTTCGGACCTCGTCACATTTTCTTCAAGGGAACGCCATTCTTTTCGAACCCTTTAAATTTAAGTTGAACGGGAACGTGTTGAACCTATTTGCTTGATGATGACATATCCTTAATACTTGTCCCATGACTTAATGTGCATTGCTAGTTATGTAATGTAACAGGTTTGCAAGGATCGTCATTCGCTGAAGAGAGCATTAAGTATCGATCTCAGTTCATCATTGGTGTCTAGCAATTTGTAAAGGTGAAAAAGCTTAAGTCACACTTGTTGCTTGAACTAAACAGTTCAAGGAACTGTTCAGTTCAGTATTTGTTCATAAGGCACAATAAACTTAATTTCGGATTGACTTGCAAAAATCTTTTCCTCATTTAATCTTGCTGAACGTAACAACTCAATTGGAATTCCTCCAGAATATCTTTTAAAAGTTGCTTGAATAAAAAGAAGGAAATATTATTAAAATATCTTTTAATTAAGAGTTTGAGATAATATAAAAGATTGCATATCTTTTTATTATCTTATTCTTCCTTATTTTAAGAGAGTCTTAAACCTAATAGTTTTCTATAAATAAGAGAGTTTTATTTTCAGAAAACTTTAACCTTTGACAAAAGCAAAAACGTACAGCAAGATTTCTTATGCAAAAATATTTTTGAGTCAAAATATTTTTATGAGCTTAAAAGGTTGTGCCTAGTGAATATTATCAAGTACTTAAACTATTTCATCTCTAGGCAATAACTGTTCTCCATTGTTCTAACTTGTGAACCTTATAAGGAGACAATAATCATTGTAATTTTCTAATTTGTGAGTGAGTGTTTATTGGGGTACGGGTTGTACTCGAGTCGCACGATCGGGTTGATCGTGGGGGTCTTCTTTGTAATCGGGTTGATTTATAAGGAAGATATTAATAAAAGAGATAGTGGACGTAGACCTTTAGAGAGTAGATCGAACCACTTAAAAATCGCCGCGTTCTTATTGTTGTTTGATCGTTATATTGTTTTCTTATATTTCGATTCATTCACGAATCTATTCGAATCAGTACTGCACAATCTTTATTGTTTAAACAGTGCGCTGAACTGTTTAATTTGCCTGAGTGCTGATTCGTAACAGATAAATTCCGAGTTGTTTGTTTAAGGTTTTAAAAGGTACTTAATTCACTCCTTCCCCCTCTTAAGTATTGGATCCATAAACTGAACAATTGGTATTAGAGCCTCGTGCTCTTGAGTGCTTTACCGCAAAGAGTTTGATCCTTTTTGAGTTTATCTTTTCTCTTTTATTTTCCTTAAATGAATTCCAGATCTGTCAAATGTCCTGTCTTCGATGGCACGGACTATGGCTGGTGGAAAAATAGAATGACACATTTCATTCAAGGAACTGATTATGAGTGTTGGGCAATTATTGAAAGTGGCCCTCTTGTTATTACGACCACCGATGCAAATGGTGTTAAA